>JASAMX010016187.1:0-39892 GCA_030248175.1 Microlaimidae sp. YZB2_3
CATTTGTAACTTACTTCGTTCAGTTACGTATTGTTCTATCAGTTTATTATGAACAAATTAACACATTTAAAAATTTTATTTCGCTGTTTGTTTCTTGTAGATATTGAAAAGGTTAAAAAATTTTATTGTAAATTGAAATGTAAAAAATAACAGGGTTTATCTCGTCTTTACTGGACTTGCCTTTGTTGACCTATAAAAACATCTCCTTGTACTTTAATTGAGTTTTAGTTAGCGAGGTATAGTGTATATCCCAAAATCTTAATTTTGACTGTTGTAATATTGGTAAATTAATTGTAGTTTGGTCCTAATTGAAAGATTATCAAACGAAATTACAGTATTCTATTTGTTTTTGACTGAAATATTAATAATTCTCGAAATAAAACAAACTCAGCAAAACTCCTAAAAAATAATGTCTATTCTGATTGTTTAACGAGTTTCTTTGCGTTTTTAATTATTTTTTTTTAAAATGTAACTTTTTTGTATTATCTTAAAAACAACGTCAAAATTTAAATGTATTTACTGTCTTGGTCAATTTTTTTTAATTCCAATAGCAAAACTTGTTTTTTATTAAAAATATAATCCTAAAATTTCTAACAAAAATATTCGTCTGTTTCTTCTTCGCTTTTGTATTACTTCAGTTATCGCGGAAATTGTAGCGAAATATTATACTGAGGTACATGTTTTATGTGTGCACCATTGTAACGACCTGTAGTGAACATCGCGTGTGTGCTTCCACTTTTTACCGTGTTTTCTAAAAGATTGTACACACCTGTACCGCGTGGTTTTTTCAAAAATGAATAAACCGTCGTGTTTTTTAGGTAGTCCTTGGAGGTGCGAAGTGAGTCTTCCGCAGCAGGAAGTCCCCAGTCCTAAGATTCCTCAGGGATTCGTTTTGGTCCAGCAGCCTCTCGGATTGGCTTCTGAACCCTGGAACCAGGGTCGCCCTTCAAGCATGAGTTACAGGTTGGTTAGCCATTACATATTTATCTTCTTGTTCCAGATCAACAATTTATATACAACTCTGGATACACGCAATTTATAACTTTGCTCACGAATCGGTCCAAATTAGGGCTCGGCCGTAGTCCACCTTATTTCGTGAATTAAAATTTGGCTGTATTTAATTTTTTGCGGTGCTAATAAAATATTTTTCGCAATTAACGCTTTACTTTCACTACGCCGTACAGTTTGTTATACTAATTTAGTCTTAAATTCACGAAATAAACTGAATTAAGCGCGACCTCAAAAGCTGCGCTAAAAAACATTGCTCTTTTTATAATTTTTAGTATAAAAACAAATATAAATGTGAGAAATAAAAACATCACATATCACTGTCACATAAGTAAATCATTAACTACACTAGTATCTAGTATAACTACACATATTACTGTCACATAAGTAAATCATTAATTATAGGCAAATAAAATCTAGTTAACCGCGATATTTGCAGTATTGAATCGACTATTTAACAACAAAAACATTCAAAATTTTTCACTAAAACGGGTTAATAACAAAGATTAAAAACTGTATTTTAATAATTATTTATCAAATTACTTAATTTGTAACATAAATGCAAACTTTTTAAGGGCTAAAATTTGGTTAATTTATGTATATTTTGTGAAAAGGTGGAATAAAAAAAAAATCTGCGTTCTTATTTGTTTTTTTTAAACGTCATTACCGCGCAATTTTAATTGGTCCCTTCATGTCTGCATTCTAATTTTCAGCGTCAGCCAGATATAATTCAACCATAATACATGTAATTTGTGTTCGAAAATTTACGATTTTCCTTATACGATTCAAGTTCATTGCCGCAACTGAAAACAATTTTTTGCACTCTTTTGTCACACATCGTATAAATGATACTTATTTCATATATAAAAAGAGAATGGTTAATTCTTAGAGTGTTGTTATATCTATTAGTACAACTGTTAGTTAGTACAAAGAATTTGCTTATTGACGCGTTGAATATAGTTAAACAGGTCATCATATAAGTCTATTCGGCATCCAGCACAATATAGACTAGTTTTGAATAAGCGTCTTTTACTGTACGAGAGAGGATACAAAAAGAAAAAAAGCGAAATTTGAAAAAATCTTAGTTTTCTTAGTTTTTAAGTTTAAAACTATACTTCATAAAAATATGATGATATGTTTCACTACGTTGAAGTGCTTTAATACATCAGTTTGTGCTAAATAAATTTTCTTTTTTTGATTAAACGTCACAATAGTTAGAAATCATCACTAAAATAGTATTTTCGTGAACAATGATTTTGAATTACTAAAAAAAAAGTTGAAATTGGTGCTTTGAAACTAATTTTAAACCTACATAGGTTTTTTATTGTTTTGATTGTAAAACTATTCAAATATTGAAAATTGAGTTTAAGAAGTCCATTGCAAACTTTTAAACTAAACAATTTCTGTAATTGAAACATTAAAAAATTGGGAACCAAGCGCGCCAGCAGCGCCGTATCTACGAAGCGGATAAAAACTAAAAATCCCCAAAAACTGCTTTTGCTTTTGTAATTAGAAAGTATTTAAGAAATTTTGAAGAGAAGGAATCGAGATTTTGAACCAATAAATTTGTTTTTGAAATATTTTAAACCGTCAAATGTACTAGTCGCTCGTTGTTTCTCAATTTTTCCCCTAAGTATGATTGGCGCTAGTAGTTATTGTACCCTCTTCCTACACTAAAAAACCCTTATTCAGAATTACAATAACTAGCCTTGAAAAATGCTCTAAGAATAGAGCAGAAAAAAGGGCGATTTTTCCCCGGGCGTATGGTTAGAAAGAAAAGATGTGGACTAGTCTGAGATAAACATTATGTTGACTATAGGAAATTTGCATCTGACTCATCTATTGCCCACTGATAGAAAATTCCACCATATAATAATGATTGATTTGTGCGTTTGAACTAATCACGGCGCTGTTGCGTTTTAGTCTAATGAATGTCGATGAAATCATACTCACAAATTATTAACAGCGCAAATTGCCACTTTTTCAGATTAAAGGTTATATTTGTATGCGTAAGAACAACTATAAATTTCAAAAATCGCGTCACGCTTGAGTATAAGTATAGTTTTTTTCAATTAACGTTTCATCTGAATTTTCAAGCATACTATATAATTAGTTCAATGTATAAACGAATCTATCATAGGTGAAAAATTTTTATTCAGTGGGCAACAGGCCAAAGCCAAAATGCAAATTTCCTATAGTCCACATAATGTTTGCTCAATTATCTTTTCTTTCTAAAAATTTACACCGGATACGCCCTTTTTCTGCTCTATTCTTGAGAGTAGTTTAGAAGTTAGTATTACCACTTTTTTTGAATAAAATAAAAAAGAACCTAATAAACTATAGTTTTAGTTTTTTCTAAATAAAAAAATCAGAAAAAAAGGTGAACATGAATTGCAAATTTTATTCACGTCCTCTGATTATGGTTTGCGCGGTGCCACGAGGGGCTAAATCACCTCATGAACGATGAAGGAATATCGATTTTAAGATATGAGCATTAGAATAATAGTAATAAGTAGAAGAAGATGAACATGAATTACAAAATACTCACAACGTTGTTCTAAATTGTGATTGGCACGAGTGTTATGGGCTGAACCGCGGCATAGCGTTACCGCGCCACCGATGCTTATTATTATTTATTACATAAAACTTTCAATTAATTTTTTTATCATTAACGCAAGAATTAAAAAAAGTACTTTCTTGTTTTTGAAATTTCCCGCGTAGTTAAAGTAGATGGCGCTAGGAACTGGTGCGGTTTCTGCCACCAATTAGAAGTCGAGCTAAGTCTTCTACAGTTATGGCGCAGTTACAACAAGAGATTGTCCGTTATATTATCTGTACAATCCTTATTGTTGCCAAAATGATGTTAATGTGCGGTTGGGAGTTGTTATTTATGCATATTTTCAATTTTTTATTTTGATCAATAAATCGATAACAAGGACCTAAATGAAAAAAGTGCTTCCTAAGAAAGTTGCGTAATTTTTTCTTCTTTCTATTGAGCCCATGGTTATTTTTGATCAATTAGTAACGAAGGAGAAATATCGATTTTAAGGATTGAGCGTTGGAATAATAATAATAATAAGAAGAAGAAGATGGTTTTGAATTTTAAAATTTACCCACGTTCTCTAATAATGGTTGGCGCGGCGCCGCGGGGCTAAATCGCCCCGTGGCGCTCCCGCGCCACCCATGATTATATGGTGATGTGGGGTTTTTTAATAAGTACCGTGCTGGATGCGGAATATACTTACATGTTATACGAAAAGATGAGCTGTTTGATGTGTTTATACTATTCGCCATAAACTTGCTTCAAACACCAAACCAGTAATAATAACCCACAATATTTTTGCCAGGTTTTTTTCTCCAAATAATTCATCTGCAAAAATGCTTTTTAGCGAAGTGGACAGGGAATATATTCACAGCGAAGTGGGGCCGGGGCCGGGGCCGCCGCAAAGTCACGTGGCGGATATACAAGGGGCGGGTCTTTCCAAAGCTTGCGTGGGAAAGGTGACTAGCTTCGAAATCGGCGCCAAGGGAATAACCAGCGACGATATCGACGCCAGGCTGACGGGTAAATGGACTAATACTTTATAATAGTACTTAATAATACTTACTAATACAAGAATATATAACACAGGAGAATGTCCGACTATACTCTAGATTTTGGACCAAAATTTTGCTAGAAAAGTCGCACATCCGCAACTTTGTGCGACTTTTCTTGCATTTTCTCGAGTTTAGCGTACAGTCGAATATTTTTTTGTGTTATATATTTTGGCCAATAGTTACTAGTATTTAATTCTTAACTGCATTTTAAGCTAGAAAAAAAAGAAGAAGGAAAAGTCGACAGTCTTTAAAAACACCATTAAATTAAAAAAAAGATAAAGTAATAATGATAATTCGAAGGTATAATAAAGAATCCTATCCTCGTGAGCACCTTATACATTGAAAGTATTTTTTCCTAAGCGAACTAAATAAATCTAAGAGATCAAGATAAAGTTTATCATGATTACTTTTTGTTAAATGGTATTTCTTTTAGAAACGCCAAAAATTTTTTACAAATGATGGGTTTTAGTAATAGCGGTGCGGTAGCGATCACAATAAGACCGGACCATATTTTAGTTAATTTGAAAAACTAAAGTCTGTTTAAAAAGATTAAGACGACTAAAAAAAATTCATGTGAACGTATATCGGTTACGATTTCGTTGATATTTACAAAGAATTTATAGTTTATAGAATTTAATAGTAGTTATGTATACATTGAAATGATTATCATAAGAATTAACTGTATCTTCAGCGAGATATGCATACCTGAATATTTTTTCCGGATGAATCATTTTTAAACAGATTGTATTTTTATTGCAGGTTATAAAGGAAAAAGGTAACAGATAATGTAAATTGTTTGAACTATGTGCCAATGTTTTTTTTAAAGTTAATTTGATATAATATTGAAAGCTTTTTTCAATTTTTTATTATTTGATTCAAAATGTGTTTTTGCAAAGTTAGACGGGTTTTAAATTTAAAAAGATCAATATAAAATAAACCAAATTTTATGTTTAAATTGGGCGGTTTTTTTCTCTATATTTTGTGTTTTTTTTTAAAATTTTTTTTATTGTTTTAGCCCCTTCGGGTAAATACACGCCGTCAAAAATAATCACAGCAAACAGCGGGAATTATCGCGTGGAATATGTGCCAACCGAAGTCGGTAATTGATTTTTTCTTATTTGCGAAATTTATTTTAAAACTAAACGTGCTATTCATAGAACTTTTGGACCCGGTCCACTTCGAACTGGGTCCGTTTTGGTCATCGGAAAGTGGTCTGGGTCCAAAAAAAGGACCCAGTCCACTTTTCCGATGACAAAAACGGACCTTTTCGATGATAAAAACGGACCCAGTCCACTTCCGATGATCAAAACGGACTGCGACCGTTTTTTTACGCAGACCGGTTTGCGTAAAAAACAGATTTTGTCCAAAATGAAAGTTTTATGAATAGCAATAAAATTATTTAAAAAACTTTTTATTATTTAACTTTTAATTATTTAAATGAATTTTTGATACTGCAATAAAATTATTTAAAAAACTATAAAAATACAAAAAATTTTTTTCGCGTTGGTTATTGGTTTGCTGTAGTCTTAGTTCTTTTCGTCTGTTGAGCTGCTAAGACGCGTCGGGAAACGTTTTATAGTTGCTTGCGGCAAAGGGTGTATCCGAGTGAATTAGTGATGTTCCCCGGAGTTCCGGAGCTCCGGAGTTCCGGAGCTCTTCCCTATTTTGATACTAAGTTCGTGAATAATTAAAAAGTGATGGCATTCATTATTTTTTTAAAATTTTTTTTTTAAACTAAATTTTTTCCAAAACTTACTTAAAACAATAAAAATAGTCCTACAAATACAGCTGAAGTCGCTTCAAATGTATTTCAAGCTTAGGCTCAAGCTCAAGCGTCAAGTCGCTTTTTTAAAAGGCGGAGATCCGAAGCTCCCTCCGCTTTAAATGGCCGCAGCCCCGGAGCATGAAATTGGAGAGTAGGAACATCACTAGAGTGAATACTTACGTCTTTAACTTTAAAACAAAAATTATACTTGATCGAAAATTAAATGTGGATAGCCGTTTTAGTTTTTTAAACAGACAGTATCTGAAACTGTAGCAGATCGAAAATATTTGTTTAATATTTTTCCCGTTTAATTAAAAAATAAACTTAAATTCATTCAATAAAATGACAATACAAATCTCTATTTGTGGCCACAAATTAAGGCTTGATATTGTAATTATGGGCTTGATATCGTAATAATATTTGTTTAATACTTTTCCCGTTTAATTAAAAAATAAACTTAAATTCATTCAATAAAATGACAATACAAATCTCTATTTGTGGCCACAAATTAAGGCTTGATATTGTAATTATGGGCTTGATATCGTAATAATATTTGTTTAATACTTTTCCCAATAAAAAAAAAAAAACTAAACATCAAAAACACACCAAATCTCTCTTACCGCCAAAAAACAGGCTTGATATTGTAATTATGGGCTTGATATCGTAATAATATTGTTACAACCCCCTCCCCTTAAAAAAAAAACATAAACTCAAACACACAATGAAAAGACAAAACCAAACCCCTTTCTCGCCCAATTAAGGCTTGATATTGTAATAATAGGCTTGATATTGTAATTATAGGCTTGATATTGTAATTATAGGCTTGATATTGTAATTATAGGCTTGATATTGTAATTATAGGATCCTACCGATTGGATCTGGCGATTCAGGAGCGATCGGTGCCGGGAAGTCCGTTCTTAATTAGCGCCTATGCTCCCCACCGGGTGAATATCGACCCCATTCCCGGGGGAGCGGTGGGAAAGCCGGTTCAGTTTTTCGGTGGGTTTTTTTTACTTTTTGTGCAGTGAAAACTTTAACCAATGCTTCCCACCGGGTGAATATCGACCCCATTCCCGGGGGAGCGGTGGGAAAGCCGGTTCAGTTTTTCGGTGGGTTTTTTTAATTTTTTTGTAGTAAAAACTTTACCCCGAACCAAAAACTTTCCCCCCATTCCGGGGGAGCGGTGGGCAACCAAAAACGCTCCGACCACCCCCGGGGGACGGTTTTAAAAAATGCTCACCACCGGGTGAATATCGACCCCATTCCCGGGGGAGCGGTGGGAAAGCCGGTTCAGTTTTTCGGTGGTTTTTTTTTACTTTTTGTGTAGTAAAAACTTTAACCAATGCTCCCCACCGGGTGAATATCGACCCCATTCCCGGGGGAGCGGTGGGAAAGCCGGTTCAGTTTTTCGGTGGGTTTTTTTACTTTTTGTGTAGTAAAAACTTTAACCAATGCTCCCCACCGGGTGAATATCGACCCCATTCCCGGGGGAGCGGTGGGAAAGCCGGTTCAGTTTTTCGGTGGGTTTTTTTTACTTTTTGTGTAGTAAAAACTTTAACCAATGCTCCCCACCGGGTGAATATCGACCCCATTCCCGGGGGAGCGGTGGGAATGCCGGTTCAGTTTTTCGGTGGGTTTTTTTTTACTTTTTGTGTAGTAAAAACTTTAACCAATGCTCCCCACCGGGTGAATATCGACCCCATTCCCGGGGGAGCGGTGGGAAAGCCGGTTCAGTTTTTCGGTGGGTTTTTTTTTACTTTTTGTGTAGTAAAAACTTTAACCAATGCTCCCCACCGGGTGAATATCGACCCCATTCCCGGGGGAGCGGTGGGAAAGCCGGTTGAGTTTTTCGGTGTTTTTTTTTTACTTTTTGTGTAGTAAAAATTTTAACAAATGCTCACCGCCGGGTGAATATCGACCCCATTCCCGGGGGAGCGGTGGGAAAGCCGGTTGAGTTTTTCGGTGTTTTTTTTTTCTTTTTGTGTAGTAAAAACTTTAACAAATGCTCACCACCGGGTGAATATCGACCCCATTCCCGGGGGAGCGGTGGGAAAGCCGGTTCAGTTTTTCGGTGGGTTTTTTTACTTTTTGTGTAGTAAAAACTTTAACCAATGCTCCCCACCGGGTGAATATCGACCCCATTCCCGGGGGAGCGGTGGAAAAGCCGGTTCAGTTTTTCGGTGGTTTTTTTTTACTTTTTGTGTAGTAAAAACTTTAACAAATGCTCACCACCGGGTGAATATCGACCCCATTCCCGGGGGAGCGGTGGGAAAGCCGGTTCAGTTTTTCGGTGGGTTTTTTTTACTTTTTGTGTAGTAAGAACTTTAACAAATGCTCCCCACCGGGTGAATATCGACCCCGTTCCCGGGGGAGCGGTGGGAAAGCCGGTTCAGTTTTTCGGTGGGTTTTTTTTTACTTTTTGTGTAGTAAAAACTTTAACCAATGCTCCCCACCAGGTGAATATCGACCCCATTCCCGGGGGAGCGGTGGGAATGCCGGTTCAGTTTTTCGGTGGGTTTTTTTACTTTTTGTGTAGTAAAAACTTTAACCAATGCTCCCCACCGGGTGAATATCGACCCCATTCCCGGGGGAGCGGTGGGAAAGCCGGTTCAGTTTTTCGGTGGGTTTTTTTTTACTTTTTGTGTAGTAAAAACTTTAACCAATGCTCTCCACCGGGTAAATATCGACCCCACTCCCGGGGAAGCGGTGGGAAAGCCGGTTCAGTTTTTCGGTGGTTTTTTTTTACTTTTTGCGTAGTAAAAATTTTAACCAATGCTCCCCACCGGGTGAATATCGACCCCATTCCCGGGGGAGCGGTGGGAAAGCCGGTTCAGTTTTGCGGTGGGTTTTTTTTACTTTTTGTGTAGTAAAAACTTTAACCAATGGTTAAAACTACTATTAATTATATTTTTGAAATATAAATATGATTCTGCTTGCGATAAAAATTTAGTAAATTACCATGTTATTTTAAATATATAAATTAAAGTCGAATGAATTTGTATTGTATTGGCAATTGTTTGTGATACAAGATGTTTATTGATTGCGAAAAATGTCATTGATAAAACTTTACTTTTTTCTAGCCGCGTTATTTTTTATGTTTAAAGTAAACCTGGAAAACTAAGTATTAATTCTAGTTAGAAATCATTATAATGTTTTAATTACTTAGCAGGCCTAATAGCCATGTAAGCATCATTTTATTGATATATAAAACACATAATATTTACAAAATGGAGCGTCCAAAAAGAGAGAATAACTTGATTATCTAAGTTTAAACGCACGAGTGTGTAAAAATTTTTGATGAAGTGCAATATAATTTATGTAACTTATTTAAATTAAGTTTTAATATTTATTCTAAGTTTCAATATTTATACCTTATTTCTTTGAAGTTTTAATATTTAGTGGATGCGACGGAGGCTGGAAAGGGTCAACTGGAAATCAGTGTAAATCAGGGAAGGATTCCGAATAATGTGCTAATGCAAGGTCCGGGGAAGTGTTTGGTCACCTTCATACCAAATGAGCCTGGCACTTACGTGGTTGATGTTACTTTCAATGGGGAACTGGTTAGAGGTAAGACATTTTTTTATAAATCATCTTTATTATTTTATCAGATGAACATAACACTGCTTCAAAATAATCATCAAAAGACCAGCAGTAGATGTAACTTGAGGTCCCTATAAACAATATAAAAATTTAGACATTTGTTCTTTTAAAGAGATTTTAATAGTATTTGAAGATGCCATATTTGATTAGTTATTTTTTAAAAACACATACCGAAAACTCAATGATTCAAAAATTATATAGCGTACATATCTAAAAAAACAACAATAAGAATTTATCTAGATCTAATAGCAATATATACTATCTATAAAATGAATAAACTATCGTTTTAATCAAGTCTTATTTCAGTGAATTATGCTCACTCACTTATTTTATTTTGCAAATTAGGATTTTTGTTTAAACTTTTGCTTGATAATTTAACTAATCTAACTATTTCTACTAAACCAAATTTAAGTATTTAAAAAATATGTAGCAAAATCCACAATACAATTTTAAAAAGAAACCTTCCTGCAATTCATTCTTATTCTAAAATAAAATTTTGTTTTTACTGTTTTTGTTTAGTTTAAAATTCCTATAATAAATTTTATTTTATAGGCTGTCCAGCTCGAGTAGAGGTCCTTGCGAAGTCCGTGACTGGACCTGCCGGCTCGGTGGCAACGATTTCATCCTCTTCTTATTCTGCGTCTTATTCTTCTGCTTCAGAGTCCGGAAAAGGTTATCTTGGTCAAAGTCCACCGGCCGTTTATCCTTCTGGTATATATATATATATATTTTTTTTTTTTTTTATTTATATATATATTGATTTCGTATTTTAATTATTTTTAAAAGTAAATCCAGGGAGATAATTTGGGATCTAATTTATCAGATTCAATAAAAAAATCCACAAATTAATTAAATATTATAGGTGTAAATGCGAAAGAAGGCAAAACAGAATAAACTCTCTGAATTAAAAATGATGTGCGTTGAAAAATTAGAAAGTTCATATATTATGGTGACAAAATTATATTAATAATCAACTAAATTTGTACTCTACAGTTACCCAATGATTTTTTTAGTCAAATCTTTTGCCGAGATAATATATTCAAAAGTTTTTTATCCAGTGCTGATCTTTTTTAATCTATTCTTGCTTAAAGCTGATATCAGCATTAATCAACTCTAAAAATTTTATTGGTTGTTCTGAGAGTATTGTTTCCTGTTACATGTATTTTTGAGCAAAAATTCATGTATCATAGTATACTACAGGTAATTTAACGAAGTTTGAGCAACTTTCGAGTAGATATTGTGACTCCTATTTGACATCGGAGCAAGCGGTTGGTTTATTTGGTTTAATCAAAAATTAAAATTTTTATTGGTTGTTCTGAGAGTATTGTTTCCTGTTACATGTATTTTTGAGCAAAAATTCATGTATCATAGTATACTACAGGTAATTTAACGAAGTTTGAGCAACTTTCGAGTAGATATTGTGATTCCTATTTGACATCGGAGCAAGCGGTTGGTTTATTTTGTTTAATCACAAAATCAACGGTTTTAAAAATTTCATGTTATATTTTAAGGTTCTGTCGGACAAGTGCCTATGGAAATCCAGCAAGAGAGCGGTTCATATTCGGGCGTGATCAAGACGCATCAACTTAATCAAAGCCAAGACGCCCCCAGCCCGCCGCCACCTCCGATTGTTCAAAATCAATACTATCAATCGATTAATAATCAACACGGTTCCGTCTCCCCGCAGCAGCAGAGCCGGGAATACCGAGAGCGACGTTTCGAGTCCAACGTCAGCCGTCATCAGGAGTATCATCAGGACTCTCGGCGAGAGCAACGTTTCGACTCCGGGAGCCCCGGATATCGTCAGGAGCCGCCTCCCGATTCGGATCGGAGAAATGAGGCGCGAGAAAACGAGCGACAGGTGGGCTATAGTCAAGAGCAGCCCCCACCGCCCGATTCCGACCGAAGAAATGAGGCGAGAGAAACGGAACGGCGCGCGGAGTCCTCCCGCTCGCGCGACTGGGACCCGCTGCCCGAGCGGCCCGATGGGCGGCCGCGAGACCCACGGGAGGAGCTCCGGAGATCCCAGCAAAAAACAGGGGGTCCCCATTCCGAGTCAAAAACCGTATACGAACAACACAGGCAGGTCAACGGGGGCGCTGTCATACAAACGGTGGAAATAAAGACGGTCACAGGACACAGCGAACGCAGAGGTAAGCTTGAAAAAACTTTGGCAGAATAATTCAAAGACTTGAAAATACAATCTAAGTTTCTCACAAAAAATTATGCTTACCCAAAAAAGCATTCAATTTCTACTTTACTTTCTGGCTGACGATGACAAATTCGCCTTAACTACTATTTTATTATTTATTTTTATTTATTTCTTAAAAATACCCAAATATGCAGAATCAAGTATAGACTTAATGAACGCACTTGATATTTTACAACTCAGATTGCCAGCCTTATATTCCAATATACGCTTTTATTCGCTCCTATTTCATAAAGATTTTGTATTTTTCGCATTTAATTCTTCTTCTTTTTTATAAAAAAAACCATTCCAGGATTATTACAGGGTATTTCAAATAAAATAAATAATTCTCAGCCTATTAAAAGATTATAATATAAATTAATAAACGCATTAATTCTTCTATTTTATTAATAGAAAAACACAACGAATTCGAATTCAGACATGGAATTTTTTAAATTTTATATTTTTTAAATTTTGCAAACTTTTTAATTAAAAATCCAAAAGAAAAATATGCGTTTATTAATTTACGCTGAACACGCGTTTATGAATAGGCCCCTGGTCTGACTCTCTAGAAAAACTACTGTATGCGACGATTTTATAATGTTAATAAACATAAAGCATAAATTGAATTAATTTTCTACATTTGATTAAATTCCGTGAGACCTTTTGCCAAAACACAATTCTCATCTTCAGAAAAAATTTAAATAAAATAGCAGATACGATAATGATGTTCTTTTGTTATTTTAATAAATGTATTCTTTAAAAATGCAATTACTTTAATCAGAAAACTAGGTCGACTACCAATAAAAAAGAGTCTAATAAACGACCAATTTAACTGGTTTTTAAATTACAGCTTAAGTTATTTTTTGGGAATAGGCTTCGTGAAAGAAGTTTTAAACTATTTATTGGTTTTTAAAAAACTAGCGCTGTAGGTTTTTTTCTTTTTGTTAAAAATCTGTTATTAGTAATAATATGATGGTACTAAATAATATGATAGTACTAATACTATTGGATATGTCTGGATTAGTTTTGGGATATTTAAGTAGTAATAAATTTAAAAAAACCTCAGTATCAAATATTTTAAACAAAAAATCACGGCGATTACAGTATGTCAAAAAATGATCTTTGCATTAGAGAAAAATCTCAATATGTTGAAAAATGAAGAGTAAGTTTTGTAACAACACTTTCCTCTCCTACTGTATCAAAAAAGCAGCCTTTCAATACGCGCAGATGATTGCTTTTTTAAATCACACCATATCATTAAAGCAAAAATTATGGACAACAAAGTAAATTTTATAGTTATTAGTATTAGATTATAGTTTAACTTTTATGGTGATATTTAGAAAACGAGATTCCATCACACCAAAGCCGCCCGTTGGGTGTGTTGACCCACGAAGAGTCTCACAAAGAAACAGTGGAAACAGTTGTGCCTCCGTCTATGGCAACAAAAACGTATCTAGCAACTTCACCAAGAAAGTAATTTTATTAAAACTATTATATTTTATTAATAAAAATAAAACTATTTAGTTTATTGCTTGCTAAACAATGTAAAAAATGCATTATTGGTAAAAGCATGTTTTAACAGAAAATCAATAGGTCCATCTTAGTTTTCTTTTGGTTGTAACTTTATTAGTTTAAATTCGCATCAAATGATGTGGTATGTTGTTCGATTTCAAGAAAAATATTAACACAAGGTCTGGGATTGTTCGCTTTTATTTCGTCAGTTATTACAATAAAGATACAACAATATTATTTATTAATTAACAGTATTATTTATTAATTGATTTATAGGGATTATGAAGATCGCAGCGTTCTGCCTAAAGACCGGGATATTTACGAAGCAGACAGGAAGCGGGTTTTGGAAGCTAAAAGATACGAAGAAACGAGAAGGTATGTAAAATAAACGGTTTGTAAAATAGAAGGTTTGTAAAATTAGAAGGTATGTAAAATATACGGTTTATCCCAATAAGGCCGGCTCTTAAACCTTCCTCCGGAAGACTGGAGCCAGGTAGGAGGCAAGTAAAACTGCCTTGAAGGCAGCATGGAGGCAGGTGGGAGGCAGATGACCCTACCTCTTATGTTGAAGCATATACAGGTTAGGAGGCAGGTAGGGGGCATGTTGGAGGCAGGTGACCCTACCTCTTATTTTGAAGAATATAAAGGTTAGGAGGCAGGTAGGAGGCAGCTAAAACTGCCTAGAAGCCAGGTTAGAGGCAGGTTGGATGCAGGGTGGAGGCAGGGTGGAGGCAGGGTGGAGGCAGGTAGGAGGCAGCTAAAACTGCCTAGAAGCCAGGTTGGAGGCAGGTTGGAGGCAGGGTAAAGGCAGGTAGGAGGCAGGGTGGAGGCAGGTAGGAGGCAGAAAAAATTTAAGTTTTGTAGGCGTGCTTAGATTTGGGCGGCCCGTCCCGGCCTACAATTTTTCGATTACCGCCTGTTAATTAAAAGGCTAAAAATTTCGGTTCGCTTGCGGAAGGAATTCGGGCTTACTTTTACTTAGATTTCTAAAAAAAACATTAATGTTCCGACGCAACTTTAGGAAACGTTCAGGTGTGAAGTCTTAGAAACCGTAGTTAAACAACTTGAAAACTCGAAAAATTTCGAAAACTTGAAGCCGCAAAAAAAAAAGGGAATTCGGAATATAAGCTAAAAAATGGGTTTGGACTCACTCAGGTTTAGGCTTAGATATGTTTTTGCCGATTTCAACAGTTCGGCTCTAAATTACTATTTCTGGTTTCAAGTTCCCAGTTTTCCACACCAAGTTCTAGCTCAAAACTTGTCCGAATAGTCTTCATATTTGAAATAAAAGAGAAACATAGAGAACTTCTAGAACAACGGAAAGCAGTTTAAAACTAACTATATATCTAATAGACTAAAGATAAAGAACCTATTTTTAGGAGTTTTGGGGTTCATTTATTTTAGTAACGATATTAAAAAACACAATAGAGACTTACAGTTTTGTTAAAAAAATAACTGTACTTTTGTTTATTAAAAGGTTGTTATAAAATATTTTTTTATAATTCTACTTTATCTACAAAAACCAGCCATTTTTGGTTAAAATACGAAACAAATTGAGATTTTTTACTATTTCAGTTTATTTTGAGGTACATAAATATATGGATTTTAAAAGTTTTAAAAAAGTTTTTTTAAATCTCGAAAAAAATATATAAAATTGCACGGTAACGATTAGAATGCATGAAATTTTAGTAATTTTATTAAACTTATTTTTCACAAGAATCAGAGCACAAACAATTTTGTTGTTGTTTTGTTTTAGATGCTAATCATTTTATATTTCAAGTATTAATTAAGATATTATTTCAGTACGTTAAGCATACTACATATCTTTTATGAGTTTTTAATATTTTCTAAAGAAGAATAAGATATTTTGTCAAAACATTCTAATATAAATGTAAAGGCCCGTTTACACTTATGCACAATGCACAATGCACAATGCATTAAAACTCCGAAAATAGGTGTTCACACTTACGCACAATGCACGATGCACAATGCACAATGCATTATCGGACTTGGAGCAGCGTTCCAAGTTTTATGCGAGTAGCAGCGCACTTCGAAAATTTGTACGCATTTTTTCACAAAGTACGTATGTTGAGAACTCTTCTGCTTAAAAACGAATCAAATAATAAACATTCTTGGACAAACGACTTTTATTAAACATTATACATAAAATTTAAAAAATATTTTTACGTTTAACAAAATATAAAACATAATTCCATGCAAAATAAATAAAAAAAGGGATTTTGGAACTGTATTTTGGCTTTTTTTAGCTTTCCTGACTAATATTCAGGATTGTTTATCCTAACATTGGTTAAATTAGAGTTTATTGTCAACTTGGATTTCCAGCAACACTATTCTTTGTTATGTTGCGTTTTTTAATAAATGAAACAAGTATTTTAAACCGTATTTAACAACAGCTTTGGCTGAAAATTAGTTTTGATGCATTATGGATTGTGCGTAAGTGTGAACAGGTACTATAATGCATTGTGCATCGTGCATTGTGCATTATGCATCGTGCATTGTGCATTATGCATCGTGCATTGTGCATTGTGCATTGTGCGTAAGTGTGAACGGGCCTTAATTTAATTGTAAAGGCTTATACATTAACAATTTTATTATTATAAAAATTTTGTAAACCCTGATTTAATTATTACGGAATTAAAAACTAATTAATGCGCAATGTTTTTTGGAACCACTGTTACAGAAGTAAAATTACATATTTTGTTTTATATGTTTTGTTATAAAATGATAACATAAATCCCAAACGACTAGGGCACTTTAATCAGAATACTAAATATTAAAAACTGTAGTAAGCACGATAGCGCAAAAACCAAACTGCACCGTAATTTGTTGCCCTACCTTTACAGAATTGGTTCTCCTCAAAGCTGGTCAGATGAGCAGAAAAGTCCTCAACCCAAAGACAAAGAAGAAGTTTATGTTTCGGAAGAAGATAAACTGCGGCTAATTAAAGAAGCCAGGGAAGAAAGATTGCGAAGGTTTCTTGTTATTTTAGATTTTCCATTAGTTTTTATTTTCAATAAAGCACGACGTAGTTTTTTTGTGTTAATTTTAAAACTATTTGTCTTTTTTTTTATAAAACTCTAGATTTTGTAAGAGCAAAAAACTTCCCTAAAACATTATAATTGTACTTTTAGATATTACGGAATTACGGATCGTGAGCGAGAATTGCGCGTGTCCACCGCGTCGGGTCGGAGTCCGGAACCCCAGCTGGGCTCGCCGCCGATTTTAAACCGACCCGCCGTCCAAGAATTGTCGCCGAAATCCGACTACAGACCCGAGTCCGAGTGGGAACGGAGACGCCGAGAACTGATGGAGTCGGGCAGCACGACTATCGCCAGATACGACGACCAGAAACCACCGCATCAGGTAATTCATTTGGTTTGTTGTGACAAGGAATACAATCGTGATCTATGGGCACCTTGCACTGGGACTCGGTTTATACATGAAGTATGCAATATACATAAGCGTCACCATAATGTATAATTACGGTATCTCCTACTTATCTTTCGTAGTATGCAGATCAACGGACCGAAAATGCGCGAAATTTCGATCGGTTGATCTGCATACTACAAAAGATAAAAAGGAGATACGGTAATTATCAATTATGGTGACGCTTATGTATATTGCATACTTCATGTATAAACTGCGTTTCAGTGCAAGGTGCCTATACGTGTTTTTAATCGAATTACCGAATAAATAAACTGTTTTAAAAAATAGCATGCTTTACTTGTTTATTTACCAATCATTGTGATCTTAAAAAATAAAGTGTCAAAAACTTATAATCAATAGGAAATAAACTGATTAACAAAAATTTTTATGTTATTGTGTATCTTGGACAAACTGCTAAGATATGGGTTGTAAAAACAACAAACTTGATTAAGTTGTCCATTGGATCTATCATTTTAAAGACGTTTTGCATTTCTGCGGCTGGTTTCACATTTTTCTGTATTTACAAATAAGCGAGCCAAAATGTATCAATTGTTTATTCCTTTTTTTTAAACGTACAAAAATCCTAGCCCTAAAAATAAAAATTTATTTTCAGTAAGCTGGAAAACAGGTCGTTTAAATCCATTAACTTATTTTCCTAAAACTATTTCATATTGAAATTCCAATACATTTCAGTGTAATTTTTTTATTTAGACCAGTCCGATTCCGACTTCCGCCCACTCGCCCCAAGGGGAAATAACCTACGAGGAGCGGCTCCAGGGCTGGAGATCTCGAGAAACTGGGCGAAGATCTCCTTCACCTAAACGCGAAAAACCACAGCAGAAGCAGCAGCAAACCCTCCCGCCGCCGCCTAAATTGGACGTCAAATCGTCGGTTTTCCCGATCCCGGCCGCCCCCACCAGCCCCAGGGGCCAATCGGCGGACAGGAATCCGCCCGCCACCAGCCCCAAGGACCAATCAGCGCCCGCCGGCACCAAAGCCACGCCTACGACTGTTGTGCAGGCTCCGCCTCCTCCCGCTCCAGTAAAGGAGGACAAGAGGGTTTCCGCCCGCCCGCCCAGCTCCCAGCTCTTCCCATTGGTCCAGCCGCCGGCCAAACCGGTGGAGCCCCCGCCCTCCCATCCAAAAGTCGCCTCTATTCCCGGCGTTCCCCGACTGGAATTGGACCAAGTAAGCGGGATGTGACCGAAGTCCTTCATTATGTGCTAAAAAAAATAACATTTTTGCAAATAAAATAAAGTCTGGTCCAAAATGATTGAGACTGGAAAATTTTTCCATGAGAATATCTCGCTAGTCGTACAGTTGCTTCACACGAATAAGTATATTAATATATAGCTAAAATTTTGCTATAAATCAACCTTGCTGTTAGCGAGATATACTCAACTAAAATTTTTTTACTAGCCTCAATTATTTTTGAACAAACTTTAAAAGAAACAAAGCTGGTTTTCCAATTGTATTGAATTGAAAATAGAGGCGTATTATAACCAATCAAATTTATATTTATAAAAGTAAATAAGGATAAAAAAACTATTTTTATTTAATTGGTTGTTTATTTATATCACCATAGTCAAAACTTTCCCATTTTAAAGGAAATTGTGCAGTGTTAAAGACCTTCACAGAGCTATGACCTTATAGAATCATTTTTAGCCAATTAGGGCTTGGGAAAAAATGAAGATCTTTCTTCCATTGAAGATCCAATTTTTTCACAAGCGCTAATTGGCTAAAAGTAATTCCAACAGCTCCTCCCACAACCACTTCCATTGAGCAAACATGTATGACGTGATCACAAATAATATAGGATATTTTGAGGGTCCTTAAAATTCTGACGTGATTATTCAATTTATTAACCCTCAGTTAGCTATGTCTTAACTGCCCAACTAGTGTCCATCTTTAGTGGAGCCTGCTTTCACATACGTTTCAATAAAAGCGTTATTTTTCTAATCAGAGCGCAGTTTGCTTGAGAGCCCTGATTTAGACCGTGCTCCAATTAGAGCCCTCGTATGTGTTTGGGCAATATTATATAGTCCAATAATTCTCTTGCATATTTATGCTATAAACTTTTTGCCGTCCTGTTAATATTTTTATGTGTTTAAAAAAGTTTTTTAGATAAAATCGAATTTTTTGGGCGTTATGATATTCCATGTTTTTTTAGTATTTTTTAATATAAGCCATTTTCAGAATAACTTTGCAAAATAATTTTAATTTTAATTTCTGAACTAAACTCAAATGGATTATTATTTATCCTTTGGGATTATGATCGTGGTTAGACGCGGAGTGCATAGCGCGTCTCGCGTCTCAGTTGTTAATAACGTCCTGTGCGCTGTTTCATAAATGTTAGGATCATTTGATTCTTTGTAAATATTTACAAAGAAATGAAATCCTATGTTAAAGCATAGGGTTTAATGCAATTAATATTTATGTAAATTTTTGGTTTTTTACAGGTTTTTTCAAAAGTCTATTGCATTTCTATTTCTTTGTATATTTCTACAATAAAGAAGTGAACATTTACAAAGAAAGGGCATGTTCGTAAATTTTATGAAACAGCGCCCTGGACGAACAGTCGATTTTAAAATTGACGCGTTTCAAAATTTAGAAAGAGTTAATAATCAATACATCATTAAAAATTAAATTAATTAAAATAAATTATTTTTTGACTTAAAACAATCATAACATATATATCTGGAATTTTGGTATATTATTTAAAGTATTAATTTATTGATTTTTTTTGTATTATATAGGTTCAAGTTGAAGGAACAGGAATCGGGGTTGTACGATTGGATCGTCCGAATTCTTTTACAATCAAACCACTTCACTGTGATATTAAACAGCTAAAAGTTGTTGTTACTCGTAAGTTATTATAAAAATCGTTTTTGAAATTATTTTTGTTATTTGATTTAAAAGATTATTAATCTTCTGTATATTTTAACATATATTACATTCGAAGATTTTAATAAATTTGAATTGAATTGAATTGAATAAATTTTACTTGCCAAATTATTATAATATATTATCAAAAAAAATAATAAAATAAAATACATACACATAACATCATATCACAAAGGCAAGTGGGCAGGTAAAGGTATTTTTTACACTCATTTACCTCCCTAAATAAAACGAACGAAATTACAAAGATTCAGTAAGCTCTGCAAAAATTATTTAAACTCTCTTGATACAATAGTCTTTTGAATTTGATTAGATTGTGTGATCGTACAATATTTGTTTGAAGTGAATCCCATGCGTCTATAACTCTTTGGCAAAAAAATTATTTATGGCAGTTTGTTTTGCGAAGAAAGTTCGATTTTAATTTTAAACTATGACCTCTCAAAGATTAATTTTGGGTGTTTAGTTCAAAAAAGTCTTCAATTTGCAAATCAACATTTCTATTAACAATGTTATAAACCATGCATAAATCTAATTTGAGTCTTCTTAACTCCAATGACTCTAAAACAAGTAATTCAAACAAGATTCATAGTTTCTAAAAGGAATATTGCATCTAAAACAAACTACAGGGGTAAAAAATTTCTGTACCCTTTCCAAACATTTTATGTCTTTTAATAAATATGGGTTCCAGACGGGAACATTTGACTCCAAAACTGGCCTAACATAAGTTTTAAACGCGCGGATAAGTAAAAATGTATTATTTGTTTTAAAACATTTTAAAATAAAAGATGCGCAGGAATATGCTTTAGCTGCCAGTTTTGAACAGTGAGTGGAAAATTCTAACGAATCAGATATTTTGATTCCTGAGTCAGTAATTTCGTTTACCAATTCAATTGCTGTCCCACCCAACTTAAATATTATGTAAAAATACATAATACTCTTATATATGTAGTTTTATATAAAAAATAACCAAATTTATTGTGTTTGGTGGTTTTTAGCTCCGTCAAAACAAAACTTGCCAGCTGATGTAAAAGAAATCCCCGGAGGATTTCTGGTAGAATACAAACCGATTGAAGTCGGTAAGTTTTTTACTTTAAAACTATTATATTATTGATAAAAAATATTAATGCGTATCGGCTCTGTTTTTACTGTTTTGAGCACCTTTAATGCGCAGTGCCTTCTTGTTTTTTTGAATGCATTATCCCGGTAAAGACGGCTTTTGAACCTGCCTCCGGATGACTGGAGGCAGGTAGGAGGCAGGTAAAACTGCCTCGGAGGCAGGTAGGAGGCAGGTGACCCTGCCTCCTATGTTGAAGCATATACAGGTTAGGAGGCAGGTAGGAGGCAGCTAAAACTACCTCGGAGGCAAGTAAGAGGCAGGGTAGAAGCAGGTAAGAGGTAGGTAGGAGGCAGCAAAATTTGCGATGGAGGCAGGTAGGAGGCAGGTATAAAATCCGTTTTTCCAAATTCGGGCACCCCGTCCTTACCGGGTTATTATAGAAAGACTTAAAAAAACTCCTTTACCGCAATTAAACATATACTTGGGCATAGTTGAAGGTAACATTAGTATGAATTGAACAATTGCAAAATCTTGTTTAAAACGGTCTGTAACACAAAATGAACAAACAATAATTTCTAGAGTTTTTCTGATTACCCGTTTCTGCAAAATATACTTGGCCTAAGAATTTGTAGTTTTTTTATTTTATGGATATTTGTTAAATGGTTCCCAGTGTTATTTATTACCGAGGTTTATTCTTGATGTTTTTCTTGCATTAAAAACAAGGATATTTTTAGAAACGTATTTAAACATTAATGTAAATAAAAATCTCAAATAACAAAACTTCAGTTGATTTTAAATTTTATTAATAAAAATAGAAAATCAAAATTTTTTAAGGAACTCACAAGGTGCACATTGCCGTTGGCGAAGATCTTCTTCCGAGATCTCCATTTACGTTTAAAGTGTTTGAGCCAGAAAGGATTTTTGTGAGTGAAATTTCTCACGGAGTGGTTCGAGATCCTGTTGAATTTACTGGTAATTTTTAGTATTTTTGGGATTTTAAACTATAACAACAGTAAGTTAATAAACCATTATTTTTCTTTTTCCAATCGCCGTTAATCTTTAGCATGCAAATTTAATCTGATGATTTTTTAAATTTAATAAATTGGAAAGCACTTATTGTTTTAAATCTAAAATAAAACAAGAATAAAAATATTTTAAAATTTTATAGAAAAAAAGATATTTATAGGGCTACTTTATAAACTTTGGCAAAAATTTTTGTGATCTTAATGTTATAAGTGTGCAAATTTTAGGGTGCAAATATTATGAGTGTATGCAAATTTTAATGCGCACATATTACGAGTATGCCAATTTTAGTGGACGCTAGCACTGCGGGTTACGGTAACTTGGAGATCGCCATCAAAGACGAAGACGGCAATATCGTACCCAGCAACGTCACCCCCAAGCGTGATGGAGGTCCGGGTGTAAAATCCGCTTTCGTGGTCAGTTTTGTACCGGAAAGGGTCGGTCCCTACAACGTACATATCAGTTTTAACGGAGAAAACCTCAAAAGTATGTAGTCAGTAAATATATACAGTGTATATCATAGTTTTTGTTTATAAACATATATGTTCTTTTTTTATCACTTTAAATGATGAGCTTAACAAAAAGGATTGCGGTTGAAAACACAAAAATAAACATTAAACAAACTGTCTTTTTTTTGACTGTGGTTTAATAAAATTGTGCCAACAAATTTCGAAATTTCACAAGCGATTTTTGTAATATGTGCTTAAGCTTAAGTTTCATTTTAAAATTATTGATTACAATAACTATCCGCTTGTGTTTACTATTTGTGCTTATTTTTTTCAGATGGGATTTTTTAATGTTTGAAAAACATTTCCTATTGTAAAAATATGTAGAAAAATTATATTTAGCACAAAAACTTGCATACAGTAATAAAATTCAATTAATTTAAACCATAAAAGTTAATTTACAAAAAACATAATAATGTTTGTATTTTTACCGAATCATTAACTGACAACTATTTAACTTTTTACATATGCACTTTGTTTATTCGCCAGATATAAATTTTCATGGTGCTAAAAAAAACAGCTCTGAATAAACTTAATAAAGAAAGAACGTGTCAGATGTAGTCTAAATATAGCCTTTATAACCCGCGCACATATTTTTCTATTTGTTTCACTTCGCGCATATTGGTGTTATTTATATTCGCGCATGCTATTTATTTTATTCATGTTATTTATATTTTATAAACCCTCATTTCTTCACACAAAAAGATAACACTTGGATAATCATGGGTGCCAAATTAACATTACGCTTTCAATACATTAGCTGCACGATAATTCTTAAAAAATATCAGTAATTATAGATTCATTGTGAACTGGTTCTTATGAACAAGGTGTTTAAATTTTTTTTGATGCAAATGTTTGACAAATCTTTTTTTTCTGTTTTTAAGGTTCGTTATTGTCTACTATAGCGTCTGCTTTTGCTAAAAGCAAAAGATGGAAAATTTTCACCTAAATGTAAAAAAATATGAAAAAACCCTATTTATCGAAATAAACAAACACTGGAAAAAATAGACTTAATTCTTCCCTTCACATCGTTCTAATTTATTGAAATTTAAAAAATCAATAATTTAGAAAGCCCATTCCGTTGCCAGATCCGCGACGACCGCGACGAATTAATTTTGGGCGGTACTGCGATTGGCGCCCACACCGCGTCGGAATTACCACCTCCCGGGGTTAAATATCAAGGTCAAAACGGTTCCGGACCCGCCGGACCCGTACCCACGGGATTCCAGTACCAGGGTCAAAACGGTTCCGGACCCGGACCGGCCGGATCCGGACCCCCGCCGATGGAACGGGAGCCCCATTCTCCGGACGTGATCCGGCGGGAGCGCTCGCCCAGCCCCGTCCGCAATTCGGATTCGGTCCGGAACGGACGGGACAGCCGCTCGGATTTGAAGCAAGTGAAGCAGGAAATTCGACAGGAGAAAATCGACGACAGGTGAAGATTTTTTTTAAGTCAGGAATTATTTAATATAAGCTTGTATGGACTGCTTTGAAATTTACGGAAAAATTTTTATATTTCATTATTTAGCAAATATTATTGTTGATTTTGCTGCAAGACCCAATTTTTCAATTCAATAAAAAATATTGGGCTGGGAGCTGGAAACCTGGGCAAAAAATGTGAAAGTTTTTTTTTAAAATTTCTTTTACAACAACAACAATGCGACGCGAAACCTAAACAGGCGAGTATTGTACTTGAAATTTTAATATACAACGTCAATTCAGGGTTGTTGAAGCCTGAAACAACAAGAAGATGGTTTTTGGAGCCGAAAGCAGTAGTCGCTAAAAACCATCAAGCCTAAATCTTACTCCAAACCTTTTTTTTAGTTTCAGCTCCGATTTCCCATGATTGGCTCCAGGTTCCCAGCTTGTGTCTCTCTCTAAAAACTTTGTATCATAACGGCAGTCGAAACTCCAAACGCATTTTCTACACATATTGTGAGCTTCAAAGGATTACCACTAAAACTTTATTTAAATGAAATATATGAAATAACATTTTTTTAGAATAGTAGAAAAGCAAACTATTACGGCAGTCAAAACTCCGAACGCACTCTATATTTTATGTGGAAATTGTGTTTGTGAGCTTTTTACGATTACCGCCGTAAAACATATTATATAATATAAAATAATGATAATAATCATAATATTAGCGTAAGTGACTTACAGTCGGCCAGGCGTTAATTTCGGCCCTCGGCTGTTATTTTTGGTATGCGCATAGTTATGAAATAAACTGCGCATGGCTAGATAGATGACATGACGATATAATCAGCCGTACGCAGTTCCTCGCATAACTAGTATGCGCATAGCAAAAATATCAGCCGGTGGCCGAAATTAACGGCTGGCCGACTTTAAGTAAGTTACCCTACATGAAATGCAGTACAGTTACCGTACATTTTTTAGAAGAGACGAGAAGCAGAGACGACCTTGGGACAGGGAACCGCCGCCGCCTTCGAAGGAAGAAGCCCCGCCCCTCGCCGGAAAGGGACCGCCTTCTGAAGCTCTATTGCGCGAGGCGCTGGCGGGGGAGGAGCGTTTGCCGAATCTGGCCGGCGTCCACCAATCAGCGACGTTCGTCGTAAAAGGCGACCGTTTTCCGTCCGTCGACGTTCACGGTACCCCGCGTTCATATATTATTGATTTTTTTTAATTAAAAAAATACGATCATGTTGAAATTGAAGAATTAACGGGTTTTTTAGGGAAACGGCCCGTTTCGCTCCCAGGAAATTTTTGCAAATTTATTTTTTTTTGCTGGGACCAACCTCGCTCTTGGCTTATTTCGGCCAATTTTATAAATTTATCACAAAAAAGATTTGTTTCATTTTTAGGTTTCGATTAGGCTTAGGAAAATGTAAGGTTATTCCATCTTTAAGAGCGTCGCGAAAAATGCGTTCAAAAAATTTGCAGGAGCGAAGTGGGCCGGAAAAAAATTGCCGGGAGCAAAGTTTCCCCGATTCGTTTTTTAGGATTAAATAAATTAAAAACAATTAAGGTAAGTTTAGTAAGTTTGTTTTTAAACATTGTGGAGGCGAAACAGTTGTTTGTTGCAGTTTTGAATGTGTTTCAGCTGTGTGTTGATTGCATTGTTGCATGGTCATAGAATATCTTTTTATCATTTCAAAAATATCCTGTCTGTATTAACTTTACTCCTAACCGATGTTTTCCGTATTTCTTATTCAAATTAAATTAAAAAAACACAAAATAACTTTACAAAGATGATTTACTTACTAACTAACTTGTAAATTTTTTTCTTTAATAAAATATCCGATATTAAGATAAAAAACCTACCGATTACCGATAACAATTTTTAAAGGCTTTAATATTTCACAAATTTTACTAAGTTTTGAAAAATCTTAAGAATTTGTAACAAAATCTATGGTATTATTTTTTATTAATCATAATAAAACAAAACCCCGGAGCTTCAAGGAAATCACTAATTCCTGGAAAGTCGTAATATTATGTATTTCAGCGCTGAACGATCAATAGGTGTACGCTGAAAGGTCCACGTACCGCGTAAAGTTCTCCCAGTAAGACGGAGCACCAGAGCTGCGGTAGTTTGGTAGGTGCTCTGGAGCTCCAGTAAAAACACTAAAGCCTGGTTTATACTTTGCCCAAAGTGTTCAAAGAACAGTATTTAAGTCATGTTTATACTTTGTCCTTTGAATATTCTTGGGACTTTCCCTTAAGGCCTTTGTCTCCTGGTCAAAGTTCAAAGGGCAAGCCAAAATTGTCTTTCAAACGGCCAAAACAAAGTTGAAATTTTTTATTTTGCATTTTGGGCACTTTAGGCTGTCCTTTGGAAATTTTGGACTGTCCTTTGTACAGTATTTAACTAAGCGCTCATACTTCGTCCCAGGCCCTGTGCCAGGGGGAAGGGGGGCAGGGGACCATGCCCCCCTTTTTGGGTTGGTCGGAGTAAACATTTAGAAAGGGCGAGGAGGATCCAGGGGTGGGGGAGGTAAAAGGGAAAGTAACTCCATCATAACCCCTGCTTCTCCCTACTTTCTTTCTTGGGGAATGCTAAAAATGAATTCTGTCAGATTACCTGCCTTGAATTTAATGTAAAAAGGTATTTTTAGCCTCATTTTGTTCATTTTCAATTCTAAATCAAAAAATTTTGCCTCCGGCGGCTGGGGGGCCACCCCCCAGACCCCCCCGGTGGACGCTCGCGTCCGCCTGGTGCCGCTGTGCGGCCAAAGCTGCAACGCTTCGCACCGCATTTATCAACTGTTTTTATATTTCCAGAGTCTGGCCCCTTCCTTTCGAAAATCTTGGCACAGGCCCTGCTTCGTCCAAAGGACAATCGTTTGAAAATTGTCCAAAGAACATCTTTAAGTTTTCCAAAGGACAACTTTGGTTTGTCCAAAAGTTTTTGTTCATTAAACGAAGTATAAACATGTTTAAAAATTTTTTTAGAAGTTTTTCTTTTATACACTTTTAATGAAGTATGAACCAGCCTTTATTGCATTGTTTTTTTCAGCGCCGAACAGTCAAAAGGTGCACGCTAGCGTGGCTGCATCGTGAAATTCTCTTAGCAACACGGAGTTCCGGAGCTGCGGTAGTTTGGGGGGATGCTTTCGGAGCTTCGGGTAACAACACTAAAGTTAAAATCCTTGTGGCTGAAATTAAGGGCGTAACCGCTTGCCGTCAGAAAGAAAAGAACTATAAACGCGCGAGAAACAAACAATAAAAAAAGTTGGCAGGCATGATGTAACCAATTATTATTAAGCTGCGTCACGTGTTTCTCTACACGTGATATTTTTCCGGAGAACGAGTGGTTGGTTACTTTACCACCCTGCTGTTTTCACCCTGATAGAATTCATCTTTAATTGTACCGTTTATTTAGCGCCGAACGGTCAGAAGGTGCACGCAAGCGTGGCCGACGCCGGCGGTTCCACGTACCGCGTGGAGTTTTCCCCGCAGGTCGTTGGCGACCACACGGTCTCCGTGCGGTTCGCGGACGTGGACGTGAACGGGAGTCCGTTCACCTGTCGGGTGTACGACGCCAGAAAGATAAAAGTCGGAGAAATACCGCCCGGAAGCATCGGGAAGCCAGTACACTTCGTGGGTAAATTAACGGTCTTTACTTTTAACTTTTTTTTTGGGATTTAGGTTTTAGCGTCGTTTGAGTCGAGAAAATTTAGAGTTGAAACTTTGAACCACTGCTTAAAACAGCTAAAGCTCATATTTAAGCCTAAGTTAAATCTAATATTTTTGTTTATTTTTGACTGTAAATTCCTAGTTTAACCAAAAATATGGTTTAACTGCGTGAAGCTTTTTAAAATTTTCCGACGGCTCCGTATTTCCTATTTACGGCACCGAAAACCCCGTACTTTTAAAAATTGCGAAATACGGTCGTGTTGGACGCGGGTTTAACCGGACTCGCTTGTATATTTGGTTTTGATATAGACCTTACATGCATTGAAACTAGTGTTGTAAAAAGTATTGATTTTGAATTATTTTAAGTAAAAGTAAAAGTAAATTGAAAAATTTTAATTTAAGTAAAGTAAGAGTAAAAGTAATTTGTGATTTTTTAATTTAAGTAAAGTAAAAGTAAAAGTAATGGTCAAAATTTTATTTAAGTAAAGTAAAAGTAAAAGTAAGACCTATTTTTTTAAATAAAAGTAAAAGTAAAAGTATAATAAAAGTAATTTTGAACCGGAGCAAAATACCGGTTTTTGGAGCTCCAGAGCTCCGTTCTAAATTTTTTTGCTAATTTTATGCATAATTATCATTTTAATAAGTTTTTTAGTCAAAATAAATGGTTTTAGCGTGTTAGCGGCATAAAAAATTGTCTTTTGCCATTTACTTTATAACAAGCCCATAGGAAATCAACCCATTGAAATTACTTAAGCTTTACTTAAATTAATTTAAGTATTTGCAGTGGAAAATCCGAGTAAGAGTAAAAGTAAAAGTATTTGAAATTTCAAAAGTCGAGTAAGAGTAAAAGTAAAAGTATTTGAAATTTTAAAAGTCGAGTAAAAGTAAAAGTAAACGTAATCCAAAATCCGTTACTTTTATTACTTTAAGTAAAAGTAAAAGTAACTTTTTACAACACTAATTGAAACGCCGTTACGCCGAAATTTTATAAGTAAAACCAAAGCTGGCTTGTGCATTTAGTAGTTTAATAAAAAAATAAGCCAGCCATAAGTTAGAACAAATAATAGTAATAATAACATTTACTGTTTTATAGGCAATTAGTTTAAAATAATGGGTTGTTGTAAAATATTTTTATACTGATGGCAAATGGCATTATGACTCTCGTTTTTATTATTCCTATGAGCAACCATTAACAATCTAGCTATTTTTTTCATATTTTTTTTCAATCTACGAGTAAACACTTTTTAGTAGAGATTGATTAGATGATTTTAGACAACGGTTTGACGAGTATGAGGTGATGGATCTAAAATCTAGAATTAGTTATTCTTGATTTGGTTTGAGAAACCAATAGGTAATTGTAATTCAGGACTATTTCAGTAATTTTAGCAATACACTTGTGTACAAATGTGTTTTATTATGAACTTTTTTTAGTGGACGCGGGCGAAGCCGGGGTGGGGAATTTGGAAGTTGCCGTCAACGAAGGTCGGATCCCGTCCATGGCGCACTCCCTGGGTCACCACCGCTACGATATCAGTTTCGTGCCCAGAGAAGCCACCGACCACGCCATTAGCATTCGTTTTAACAACGATAAAGTTCCAGGTATACGCTGGAACTTTTTAAACCAGGGGCCTATTTCATAAAGATTTCTGTAATTGTAAATTAATAAACGCATTTAATTCCTTCTTATTTTATTAATTAAAAAATACGTACGTAACTGTGGAATTTACAGAATTTACAGACATGTAATTTCTTAAATTCTAAACGTAATTTTATTAATATACTTTTTTAATTAAAAATACAAATAAAAACAAATGCGTTGATTAATTTACAGCGGTAAATTAATTACATGCAATTTTTATGAAATAGGCCCCAGGAATAATTCGTTACCATTATAATACGCACAAATTCTGTATAAAATTGTGTTTCTTATACAAATACGTCTTATATACACAATGCAATTTGTGTACTATAAATTATGTGCGTTGACGAAACGAATTTAAGTTAATTATATAATTATCTTTTTTATTTAAAAAAAGTTGATTCATATAAAATTTACACTAATGTAACTGTTGCTTTTTGCCACACACTGCTGCGAGCTGATAAATCAGTAAGTTTTCTGTAGAAAAATTTTGATTAATGAAATCTTGTTTAAAATACATTACATATTATTTTCATAAAAACTTATTTTGAACTGATACTGTTCAAGAATCAACTAAAAAACAGAAGTTTTAGGTATTTAACTGTTATATATATAGGCATTTTGCACTGGAACTTGGTTTATACATGAAGTATGCAATATACATAAGTGTCACCATAATGGATAATTACCGTATCTCCTACTTATCTTTCGTAGTATGCAGATCAAACGATCGAAAGCGCGCGAAACTTCAGTTGATCCGTCGGATCAACTGATCGGTTGATCTGCATACTACGAAAAATAAGTAGGAGATGCGGTAATTATCTATTATGGTGACGCTTATGTATATTGCATACTTCATGTATAAACAGAGTTCCAGTGCAAGGTGCCTATTGTTAATAAAATTACTACTATGGTACTTTAATGATTATTATAATGTTATTGCAATATTATTTAATATTATGATCTGTAATTATGACATGTAATAGTTTTAAACAAATTTATTTGCCCAAAATTTTTTTATTAAACTTTAATCGTAATTTTTTTTTAAATTGCTTAAAAAAATCATTAATAACCTTTAGAGAAAAAGCATGTTTAATGTGTAGGGTTTTTTTATTCAACGAAATATACATTTAAAGTAGTTTTTTTAGATTAAATTTACGGTTAATTTTCAGGTAGCCCTTTTATTTGCCCAATCAGCCCAGGTGGCCAAGTGGTCGCCACTGGTCCGGGACTGGAGCGTATCCCCGTTAAACTGATGACTCATTTCATTGTGGATCCTCAAGGACCCAGTGATCAAACACCCGAAGTTATAATCACAGGTGAGAACAAAATTGTAATCGCAGGTTATGTGAAATTGATAATTACAATTAGCATAAAAATCATAATAACACGTTTTTTAAAATATTTTTGTATCAATAGTTGTATTGTAGATTTAACAAATTTTTAGACTCAGTATAGCCTTATGTCTTAAGTTAAAATACATTATTTAATATAAAATGTAAAAAAATGTTTTTTTTTTGTTTTGAAAATAAAAGATTTTATTTTAATTTTAAGAAGGTATTTAAAATGGAATAAAACAGTTATTCTTATTAAATTTTTTTCAAAATCAAGGAAAAATTAATCATAATATTGTTTTTTTAAGTTTTTTTCGATATTACATTGAATTTTTTATATTGTATAATAAAATACTTTTACAATAAAAAATCTATTAACATGTTCTCGCAGCAAAAAACATTAAAATGCGTTTATACCTTTGCGATTATACTTATGAATTTAATGAAATAAGCCACCAGATATAAAGTCGATAGAAAAAAAACTGCAATATTTTTTTGAGATCTCTCCATTTGTAACATTGTTTCTGAAGCAAAAAATAAAAATGGGTTTATAAATTTGCGATTAAATGTATTTAATTGAAATAGGCCGCCAGATATAAAGGCAGAAGAATAAAAAAAATAATTATTTTCTTAAATCCCTCCCACTTGTAACATTGTTCCCGCAGTAAAGAATAAAAATGCGTTTACAAATTTACGATTACAATTAATTTAATGAAGTAGACGGCCAGATATAAAAACGAAAGAATAAAATAAAATGGGAAATTGTTTTCTTAGATCTTTTCTCCAACAAAAACGGAAATATAAAAAAATGCAAAACTTTTCTCTTGGATTTTTTCTCCAATAAAATAAAGGCGGAAGAATAAAAAAATACAAAATTTTTTTCTTTGATATTTCCTCCAATAAAGACGAAAGAATACAAAAAGCGAAATTATTTTTTTAGATCCCTTCAATAAATACGGACAAATAAAAAAAGGAAAATTATATTTTAGATCCCTCCAACCAGCCGATTTCGGCGAGCGTGAGTCCGATCAGCGGTCCGTACCAAACTTTCCGTGTGGAATTCGCGCCTCAAGTGGTCGGTAAGTGTTTACGCGGATTTTCATGCGCTCGCCGGTTTTCGTTGGCCACTTTACCTCAAACGGAGGTTACCTGTTGTTTTTTTTATTTAAAGCGTTTCAATTCCGTAAAAAAGTGTGTTTTTTTTTGATTTTTTAAAGTTGATTGTAAATAAATTTAACTTATATTGATTTGAAGTCGCAGGTTTTCGCTAGCCATTTTACCCAAAACCAAGGTTACATGTTAATTTAAACGACGGTTGAGGTGTGGGCATTGGGTTTATTGTTTACGTCATTCCAACCGAAGGCTTAAACTAATAATGCATATTTTAAACGTGATTTCATTAGAATTTCTAACTGATTTTTTCTAAATTTAGTTTTTTTTTAAAGGTTTGCTGTAAGTTTTTCAAAAGTCACATGTTTTAGGAAGCTTAACAGACTTTTAGCCTTAGTAGCCCAATGTTTAAACTTGAAATTTTGATTTGACTTGCTGTTTATGAATTTCGATTTAGTTACTGAATTTATATTATGCATTAATATGCATTTTAATTATGTAGAAAACGTAGTTATAAAAGAAGTTTAAAAGTTTTGCAACTCAGTGTTTATAAGCTTATGATTTGTAAAAGCTTTTTTTTAAACAAAACAATTATTAAAAAACCAAATTTTGTATTAAATTGTTTCAAATAAACTCTACTTTCATTTAAAAAAATAAATTTTAAAGTCGTTTTACTGAGAATAGCATAGTTTACGAATACATATTTTATATTGTATAAGCACAACAGTGATTTAGTTTTTTGATGTTAAAGATTTGGCGGCCGCCACACGACAAACACTTATAATACTTTCATTTCACAGATGTTAAAAATCAACTTTTTCGAATTTAAAAATTCTTTGTATGTTTTAGGTAACCATTTGATCAATATTAACTACGCCGGGACGCCCATCAATGAGTCGCCGTTCACGGCTAAAGCCTACGATTCCAGTAAAGTAAAACTCTTCCCTGTCGAAGGCAATGTTGTCGGTCGACCTTCCAGTTTTTACAGTAATATAATTACATTATTATTAATTTTTTTAAATAAATTATTATTAGTTTTTGTGATTTTTATTTTTCCGCAGAACCCCCGGAACCGTAACCAGAACTGGAATTGAAATTTTTTTGAAAATCCGGAATAGGGACCGGAATTCCAAATTTTGTCCGGAACATCCGGAACTGCCCATCACACAGCGAAACCCTGAGAACCGGAACCAGAAATGAGATTTTCCAAAAGTTCGGAATAGGAACCGAAACCGGAATTCCAAATTTTTCCCGGAACATTCGGAACTACCCATCACTAATTATTTTAATGATTTATATCATTAGATTAGTATCACAAGTTTTTTAAAGCGTACACGGTTGTACGAATGATCAGTACGTTAATAAGTTCGTTCGTTTTCAGTCGACGCGGCCAAAGCCGGGGCGGGAAATATGGAAATTATCGTGTCTGTCGAAGGGAGAAATGTGCCGAATTTCGTTCAAGCGGAGGGAAACGCCAAGTTTAAAGTCTCTTTCACAGCTCAAGAACCCAAACTTCACCTCGTTAGCGTAAAATTCAACGGGGAAAGCGTACCGGGTAATTAAACGATTATTATTAAAACTTGTTCAGAAATTAAAGCTTGTTTCTGTCCTGAACATATTTCGCTAACGAACGGTACGGTTTATTCGGACAATAATAAATATATCAATGTACAAATAACATAAAATTTTATACACTATTATTGCTTTTGTATAAATTATCCCTACCAATAGCAGGATATGCTTGTCTGAACTTTTTTCCAGTCTACATTATCTTTAAACATACTGATAGTTTTTAATTTGCTTTTGGCGAGCCACTCTGAATGACAATAGGTTTTAATAAATTTATACAAAGAAGTTGTATCTCAAAAAAAAAACTTTTCCTATCTATTCCCGAAGTATATAATGAAAATCACGCTTGGTTTTTGCAGTTGGTCAATGTATTAAAGTAACATAAATTAAAACAATAAAATTTATTATTTTTAATAATTAATTTAGTAAAGAAAAATATGTTTCATATTTATTTTTTATTGCAAATGATGGGAAATAGCCTTGTTTTGATTGTTTATATTACGAACTTAATACAAAATAAAATTAAGTTCAGTTAAAAAATTGCACATCTTACTTGTAGGTTCTGTATAGTCAGTCTCACTCAACTCTTTAAAATAAGCATTTATGATGTAATAAATTAATAATTTGATTAAAAAATTATTATTTCTATTATTTTTAGTTAAATATTTCCTGGTTAGATATTTTACAAAATAACTTTCATTACTATTCTTGTCCTTAACCTCTAATGTGAAACAGCTTTTAATTAATATTATACTTATTTATTGCTAAATTTGAGTAAAAGCTTTGTAAGCGTAAAAGACAAAAGAGCCTTATAGTATTTTTCTGCATACAAAAAGCTCCTTAAACATGAAAAGACAAAAAAAAAAAAAGAAGCAAAGAGAGAAAACAAAAAAAAAAAACCAAAAAAAAACAAAAAAAAAGAAAAAACAACAAGGAAAAAAGAAAAAAAAAAAAAAACGAAAAAAACAAAAAAAAAACAAAAAAAAAAAAAAAAAAAAACAACAAAGTGAAAAGAAGAAAAAAAAGAATAAACAAAAAAAAAAAACAAATATAAAAACCCAAAAAAAAAAAACAAAAAAATAAAAAAAAAAAAAAAAAAAAAAAAAAAAAAAAAAAAAAAAAAAAAAAAAAGACTAAGATTAGCTAACTATAGTATTTCTGCAGGCAGTCCCATGACCTGTTCCATCATCGACGGAAGTAAACAGCTTTTAATTAATATTTTACTTATTTTTTGCTAAATTTGAGTAAAAGCTTTGTAAGCGTAAAAGACAAAAGAGCCCTATAGTATTTTTCTGCATACAAAAAGCTCCTTAAACATGAAAAGACTAAGATTAGCTAACTATAGTATTTCTGCAGGCAGTCCCATGACCTGTTCCATCATCGACGGAAGTAAACAGCTTTTAATTAATATTTTACTTATTTTTTGCTAAATTTGAGTAAAAGCTTTGTAAGCGTAAAAGACAAAAGAGCCCTATAGTATTTTTCTGCATACAAAAAGCTCCTTAAACATGAAAAGACTAAGATTAGCTAAGTATAGTATTTCTGCAGGCAGTCCCATGCCCCCCCCCAACACACCACCAAACACACACAACCCCCACAAAACCCAAACAAAACACACCCACCCAACCCCAACAACACCCACCAAACCACAAACAAACCCCCCAAAACCCAAACAAAACACACACCTGTTCCATCATCGACGGAAGTCAGTGTATCGCTAACGGTGAGGGTCTACGACTGGCCCCGATCAATAAACCCACCGTCTTCACCGTGGACCCCAGAGGTGCCGGAGGCGGGGACTGTAATGTCATCATCACCGGTAAGTCACTAAAATTACAAGTTTAAATATATATATATTGATAATAAAATTAGAAGTTTAAGTATATATTGATAATCAAATAAAAAATTGAAATATATTGATAATAGAATGAGAATTTTAAGCATATTGATTTTCAATACTGCGGTCAACGGTTTTCACCTAAGCACTAGAATCTCAGAGCTTGTTTGAATTTCTTCCAAAACTGCTGAAAATTGTTTCAAAAGACTACCTTGTATTTAAGTATATATTGATAATAAATTAAAAGTTTAAATATTTATTGATAATCAAATCAGGAACTTTATATTTATTTTCACTACTGCAGTTAAACGGTTTACCACCTAAACACTAAAATCTCAAAATGTATTGAAATCACTTCCAAAATTGCTAAAAAAATGTTTCAAAAGACTTCTTTGTATTTAAGTATATTAATAATGGAATTCAAAGTTATGAATACAATGATAATAAAGCCAGAAGTTTAAATATTTTGATAACTAAAACAAAAAATTACATTTATTGTTAGCTGAAGCTTTATTGTTAGCTGACATTTATTGTTAGCTGACAGTTTTTTAGTGGCAAAATAAGTAATCGAAAGAATGTAAAGTTTTTCAAATATCAGTTGGGATTTGTTTATTGAGATTTGTTAAAATTAATAGATGGCGACATTGATATTTTGTAATTGTTTCGGTATTTTAATATTAATTGTTATCGCTAATCCTTTTTGAGTAAATCATGAATTGCGAGTTAAAATCAATCAGGAAAATTTTTTTATTTAGTACTTTTTTTCCACATACTTTACGAAATTTTGTACTTTTTATGGAGGTGCAGTCATTCGGGAGAATTCCCGCAACAATAATTTACAATTTTAACAAATTTAATTGGATTTTATGCTTTTAAAACAGTTTCGTCGCAGGACCTCTTCATGGCTATATAGGTTTTTCTATTTAAAATAGCACTGTGAAACTTCTATTGAAAACTCCCTCCAAAAGTGGGACGGTATAATTATTTTGTTTTATAAAGTTTAGGTTTGTTTTATTTTCCAATTCATATATGAGAAACATACTGCAGACTAACATTTCGTTCTGTTTTTTACTAACATTAATTTTGTATTAGATAGTCAAGTTTAGAAAAAAAATTTTAAATGTTTAATCATGTTTTAAATTCTTTTTTTAAGATTTAAATGAGAGATTAATTTTTATATTTTTTGCGGACTTACGCCATTTAAAACGTTTTGCTTAAACAATTACTATTATATACATAGTCTTCCAAAAAAAAGCGCAATGGCAGAAAATATTTATATCTTACCATCTTCATTACTGTTACGCATATATTATTATATCAGAGAACAGTAAAAAGTGTACCGAAATATGACTTTCGTATCAATTTTTATCTTTTAATTTATGAGATATAAATGTATCCTCATTTATATTAACCATTGAATTTTTTATACAAAATAATTTGCTTACTATAAAAAATTTTGTCAGTTTAAGTATTAGTATTTTTTTGTGTAACTTGTAATTCGTATTAGTACCTTATTGGCCATCGAATTTTTTTGCCTTAATTTCTTTATAAGATATTGCAATGCTAAAATGTACGAAATACCAAATCTTTTCCGGTTTATTTTTTGCGATATTGTATTATTTTTTGTGTTGAATTTAAAATTAAAAATATTCAACATTATTTATTCTTGTTTAGTTAAAAAAATAAATTCGACTATAACTGCGCTTTACCATCCGTTTTTCTTTTGCTCGTCGACTAGACGTTTAATTTTAGGTTTTTAATTTTGAACAAAAATGCGCGTTACAGCTCTTGTAAGCAGTTTTATGTGCAAATACTTAATCGCAGTTTTGAATTGTCGTAGAACGTTATTATAATCAACCCTAAATTGTTTTTCTAATTAGCTAGTGGATGAGAAATCTTGCTAAAAAATAAGAACTAATTCAATTATTAGCATATTTATACTATCATTTTCATCTTATTATAAAATTAACCACTAACTTTTTAGATGCTCTATTTCAGGTTTCTAACTAAGTAACACATTACTTGCAACCTGTATGCCGTAATAAAAAAAACTAATATGGGTACAGTAACCACGTGCACAAATGATACCATACAACTGTCCACGATTAAAACGTATTTCCCGGTACCTCGCTTACCCCAGGACGGAACTTTCGTGGTTCGAAAACCGGAAGCTAAGCGGAAACCTTTGGCAATGGATTCCTACCTGCCGAATCATAGGTGAATAGTTTCCTGTGTCAATGGGGTTACTTTTAGATGTGTTGTAAAAGATAATTTTTGCATAAATTTATAAGATATTGCGGTAGCGGAATTAAATTTCTGTTGCGTTTCTATATGCAAATTTTTCGAGTAGAACTTACTGCATATACAATCAAATCAACACTATTAAAATAAAAATAATTTGCATTAGAATAGAAAGCAGGTAGAATTTGTTGCTTAATAAAAAATTTGCAATAAAAATGATTAAAAATTCATCATTTTGTTTTAAAGTATCTAAAACGCTCCCTTAGACACATGAGAAGTTATTTACCTTCGCGTTTCCGCCGAAAAACCTCGCTAGCCAAGGATAATCCGGAAAAAAGCGTTCGTTTTGATTTCAACGCAGAGGCACGGCGAGTCCGGACATCCGGCCGTCCAGAAGATATTTTTAGCCGGGTGGTGAGTTTGCAAACGCAAAATTCCATCGTCCACCTCAGCCGCGATTGTCCAGACTCGGTTCGGGCGCGAAGTACGGTAAGACAGCAAAAGCGAAAATCTCGCGCTAAAAAAGAAAATTGGACGGCCGCGGCGGCCGCGGCGACAGCCTCGGCGCCAGTAACGCTGAGAAAGGCGAAATCGGTGGGGGAAATTTACCGAAATGGGACTGAAATCCTGGAAAACGAGGATTATGCGGATTGGCTATCCGAGGATGGTGGAAGCGACGAATCCCTTTTAGTTCCTCGCAGAATGAGGCACAGGAGTCATTCTGTAAACAGTTTTAGCGGTGGAAAAAGCCTGCCAAATTGTAGTTCGCCCACTGTACAATAAGTTAACGGAATATAATATTTCGGTTTAAATTTTTTTGAACATTTTATGTTCCATTACGCAATAACAACCAACAAAAAATAACACATGAGTAAACTAATCCCACAGAAAAAATACATCAAATAATAAAAAAATAAGTTAAATATGAATGTATCGCAGCAAAATAAATTTTTAAAAGACAAAAAACCTACTGAAATATAAATGGAAAAGCATTTTTCAAAAACACATGCTTAAATTAAAATAAAAAACTATTAGAATATAAGTACAGTTTGATTTTAAGGTTTTGCTTAGGTTCTTCAGGAAGAATAAGTTCTTAAGTCCATGATTACGGTTGTTTATGAGTTTTTTATGACAACTTTATAAACTTATGTGTTTTATCAGAATCATAATTTCACTATTTTAGTTTAATAATGTGTTATTGAGCAATGCCTGATAAGGTCCATATTTAAAATCCTGATATTTGAATTGTTCCGTTTTTTTTAGTTGCAACCGCTTATAGTACTAATAAGTTCAGTTGAGAATGAACTGTTGAGAAACTTATAATAACAGTTAACAAAATATTAACAGTTGACAAACTTTAATGTAGTTTTGGTCCTTGAAAAAACATCGCAGTGTCAAGCTAACATTTCAAGGGTAAAAGTGTTTACAGTTAAACCAGACAACTAATGCAGCGAAAGTTTGGTTACAAAAAATTGGCAGGTCGCTGGCTAGAAGCCTGGAAAATCTTCGATTCGGCCGTAGCGGAGGTCGAGATTTAATTTATTCGCAACGAAATTATCCTCGCTCCCATTGCGATTCCACGGACATAACACGCGAACGTTCGCACACGCATCGTTCGACTAAGCCCCGGAGCCATTCCAATTTACAAACCATGTCGCCGCTCCACGTAAAGATTACAAAAAATAGTCTCTTTTATCCAGCCTGTAACTGCCCGTTTTGTCAAAAACGAAGGTTTAAGTTAAAGCAAGTGGAAAGTTTCTATTCCGCGTACGAAATGCCAAAAAATTTTCGAAAAATTGTACAAGTAAGCTTTGTGGCAGTGAATGTTTGTGCTTATTTAGTAACCAAAATTTTATATAAAAAGTAATGTATTTTTTTGTTTGATCAAACATAATTAAACATAAACATTAATCTTATTCAACGCTAAAACCAGTCCCACAAAGCTTACTTGCGCTGAAAAGTCGCCGAAAAAACTACCAAATTCTACCAATTTTTCCGTTCCTAGTCGCTACATATATTACTCAGATGCGCATTCTCATTCTCATTTAAACGGAGCTTTTGAACGCGCACAAGGGTATTCCTCTGTTAGAAATATTCACTCCAAACACGGAAGTCGGAAAACCAGACGTCGATCTCATTTTCTTTATTCGCCAGCAAATTTCGAAGCAACGTCCGATTTCACTAGCAATGAACCCATGTACAAAGAGTTTATACTTCGAACTAACAGTGCCGATGATCGCGTTTCAAACGTTTCGCATTCTCATATCGCAGGTAAAACTTCGGAAGAAGTTTATTACTCGCGAGTCGATTCAAACTCTAAACGTCCTAATCTTAACAACAACCGCTCCAAACTGACAGATATTAACGACAACACACACGATGCAATTATTTATTTAGCATCCGCACTTAGATCTCACGAGAACATAACTGAGACTTACGAGAAAATTCCTAAAACTCACAC
>JASAMX010016190.1:0-24153 GCA_030248175.1 Microlaimidae sp. YZB2_3
GTGTACTTCAAACCTTCAGCATACCTACGGCAGGTTCGCTCTATCTCAGGCCCGGCGGCGCCATCACAATCGACAATCTCTACATGGTGGACAGAAACGGAAGTTCCACTCCAGTGTACTGGAAAGTCCCGGAGGAGTTTTACAGTAAGGTTATTTTCTTTAAAATCGCGTCTAAAACGCGAAATTTAAACCAGTCTATAGCACTCGATGCTGGTAAAATAAAATGCTGGTAAAATTCGGAGACTATAAATTTTATAATAACGGTAGCCCCAATCTCTGTTTTGAAGACCCCATTTTTTTGCGAAAAAAATCATTAAAAATTATAATTAACCCGCAATTTTTACTTTTTTGGTATATAACACGAAACAAAATAAAATTTAAACAATATTTTAGTTGAAAAATATATTTAGTTCAGTTATTTTTTGTTTTTCTGAATTAAAATACCAAAAAAAAAAAACTGCTATAATAACTAATGTGATGTTTTATTACATTTTTCTCCTTTAGTTAACCTAATAAATATATTAGTACTTTCTACTAGTATAGGCGCTATCAAAAGTACTATCAAATTTTGATTAGTACTCTCAAAAGCGCGCGAAATGTTGATCGGTTGATCTGCATACTACGAAAGATAAGTAGGAGATACGGTAATTATCCATTATGGTGACGCTTATGTATATTGCATACTTTATGTATAAACCGCGTTCCAGTGCAAGGTCCAACGTATAAAGATCTACCAACGTAGACTTAAATGTACTTATATATCTTTTGTGCAAAATTTTAAAAAAAATATGAAAAATGGTGTAATTATATTTTAGAGCTTGGAGAAATTTCTAATGTTATTACTTGGGGAGGGACAATTAAAGCAAAACTGAGATATGAAGGCTCAGGAGACTTTACTAGAAGCCCAGATTTTATTCTTCGAGTATGTTTTATTTTTGCAATTATAATTTTTAAACTTTTCAAGTTTTTTTTCCAATAATTTTATAATTTAAAATAGTTCATTCAGAAGTTAGAACCCACTCCATACGTTTATTATAAAAATCGAAAGACGTTTAATATTTTTTAAATACCTTACATTCAATTTTCAAAGTTCTGCTGCAACATTCGAAACAAAATGTGAAAAAAAATTGTTTAAAATAATTAAGTTTTTTTATTAGTTTCTCAAGTTTTGTTTTATGCTAAAGACATGAATACGAAATCAATATCAGATTTTGAGTAGTAATGGTAGTTTTCAATTTTATAAACTATGTTACAAATAGATTTGGACTTAAAAAAAACGTTTAATTATCCATATAATGAGCATTCAAATACACAGTGAATAAAATATAGCTGAAAACTCAAAAACAATTAAATCTTTTAATTTTTAACCCTTTGGGATTCTTTCCGTTGCAAATCCGCAGCAGGAATTCCGCGTCAGTGCTGCAGTGTGTTAAACTCCGCGTTCGACTTCCGATGAACGCGGAGTTTAACGCAGTGCAGCACTGACTTGGAATCCCGAATCCCTTCTGCGGATTTGCAGTGCTTTTTGGACGTAAAAACCCAAAGGGTTAAATTATATAAAATAAAAAAAATAATAATAAAATTTTTTGTGAAAAACGGCACCGAGTTTTTTAAACCCATATATCACATAAAAATTAATATTTAGAGTAATTTCTAACTCGCAAAGCAGATAAATTCATTAGTTCTTAATAAAATTACTATTTAGGGAAATACAATCACAATCGAACATACTTCCACTGTTCGTAAAATTTCAGGGCAAGAGTTTGAAGTCTCAGCTATTTTTCACGAGGTAAGTGTTATTTGTTGAAAAATATTGACCAAAAGTAAGTTAAAAATTTTGCCGTTTGTTTTGATTTATGTAATATACACTTTGCATTTTATTAGGACAATTTTCAAGAAAAAAACAATTAAATTTCCGTTTTTATAATTATCTTTTATATTTATTTTATATTTAGTTTCTTTTATTTGTATTTTCCACGATTAAATAAGAGATAGAAAACTTTCAGTTCCCAAATCTTTATTAAAGTTATTGGCGTACTTATTCAGACGAAGAATTATAAAATTGATCAAATCGTAACTTAAATAATACTTAAATATAACTTAAATAAACTTAAATATCGTAACTCAAATAATTAAGTTTATACAAGTTTTTTTCTTTGATAAAAATACCAGAAATTTTACGGACGCTGTTTTAGAGATACTGGCAGGGAACCGGAAATATTGACCGTAAGTCTGGTGGATTAAGAGAACACATTCTACAGGGGCTGGGTAGAGTGAAAGAAATCCTGGTCAAACTTAGTAAGTTATTTTATTAAAAAAATGAAGAAACTTTTTTAATAGTTTTGTTGTTAAGGAAAATATTATTTCTTAGTTGAGTTGATCTGTGAAAAACTATGCGTACTCGAGACAACATATCTTAATAAAGTGTGTACTGTTTTTTGGGTTTTTTTGAAATTTTTTCGGGTGACTCTAAAACATTGCACTCAGGGAGTTTAAATTTTTTTTTCACAAATAAAATGGTCGACTGCCAAATACAATATAAGAATTTTTCCTGAGATTAAATTATGTTTCATGGTTTGTTAACAAACACAAAAAAACGTGTTTCCAAACCTTATCCCCATACTGATTTTGTTTTTTTTAAATCTGTCAAATCCTCAATCGTCTTATTAATCGCAAAATCGCAATCGAAGTAACGAATTATTATGACGTATGACTGAAATTCTATATCCTAAAAACACGAAACTCGACGCGCAATTTTTCACATTTTAGTCCAATAGTGTGTTTATTATAAATATCTGTAATAAACTGCTAATGCTAGCAATAGTTTGACTAAAACATAGGACACAATTTAATGACTATGAAATAGAACACATACAGACATAAAAATTTTTTCTGCATTTGGATGTTAGAATTAATAAATCTTTTGAAGTCAGAAATTTATTTTATTTGAGTAAAATTAAAAAAAAACTAAAATCCAATTTAAAAGTTTGGTATTTGTTTTTAGGCCAAGTAGAAAATACGCAAAAAGCTGAAATTTTGGAATTCAGCATTGAATACGCCGATCGTAGCGGTAGTAGCAGCGGACAAAGACGCCGTGCTTACGAAGTGGAGCAGTGTTCCTGCCCCGTGGGATATTTAGGAACCTCTTGCGAGGTATGACAGCTTTACAGAACATTTCTGGCATTATTATATTTTTTAACTAAACGCAGCTCCTTATAACGGACACAATAATGTTTTTTTTAACAAGAGTGTCATATCTGAAGGTTTCTGCTTTGGGAGCTGTGTATAATTTACAGGCCTGTAAATAATGTTTTTATTTTGTTGGATTATATATTCTTGAAGCCGGAAACGGTAATGCTACAACGAGCATAGTTTATAAGCCCCATTTAGAACAAAATTAAAGCATAATATTGACTAGACAAACAAATAGCAAAAAGCAACTACATCGTGTAAGACTTACTATGTTTTACTGCAAATAATCCAAAAAATTGACTGCGTGGAATTTTTACATGCTTTTAGACGTATAGGCTTTTTCCACTTGGTGAATAACATTTTAAAATAATTTAAGGTATGCGACGGTGAAGCAGGGTACACCAGAAGCGGGTCCGGTCTTTATTTGGGCACTTGCAAAAAATGCTACTGCAACCTGCACTCCGAGAAGTGCCACCCTGAAGATGGGGACTGCCTCAACTGCAGGGACAATACAGAAGGAGATGAGTGCGAAAGATGCCTACCAGGTGCTTAAAGATTTTGCTTGCTCAAAACCATTTTGGTTGAATTTGCGTCACTCGTTTGCTTGATTCTTTACTTTAAGCAGAACAGAAATAGGCACCAAACCTGCAAAAACGGAAAAGGAAGTGTTTGAATAAAAGCTGTGATTTTAAACAAACCAGGAATCAGTTAATAGAGATAACAAGATAAAAAAAAGTAGATTACATTTAACACCACAGCAGCTACACTAATTCTTGTCCACAGTTGCAAAATAGTATGGTTAGTTATTTTATACAGAATCTCAATGGAGTTTCAGTTTTCGGCGTCTAGGATTTCTGGGAGCAGTGTACTATTTTTTTACTAAACAACAGTTTTCGACAAATTTGCACAAAAAAACTTCATATTACTGACCCAAACAATTGAGCACAGTCGTTTGGACATTGCGAGAAATGTTAGACAGTATATTGACAAATTATTGTTACTTAATTATTAAAATTGAAACTATTAAAGATTACGTTTATGGATTGGAAAAATGTAGGTAAAAATAAATAGCGCCACATATAAAAATAATATGTTTGTAGTATGATGTCACTTGAAACTCAGACACAATTTGAAAAAATCAAAAGAATCTTAAGGTTTTTAATGTTATTTTCATATAAAATTTATTTAATTTTTTCATTTGAACTATATTTTTTCAGATTTAAACCATTTAATTATGATTTGGTTTTTAAAATATTTCTGTATTTAATCAAGAAACGACTAAAATAAATATAGTAAAAACTTTGAGTAGTTATGTATATCAAATATTTATACATTAGATATATTTTCATGAATAATCCTAACAAGATATCATGCTATAGATTTCGTATACCCTTCTGTTTACAAAATATACTCAATGTTTTGTCATTTCACATAATTTTCATATAGAATGTAGTTTTAAACATCACACAACTTACGCATTTGTTATTTATTGCTCAAAAAAATTTAAAGCTAATGGAGTTTGAGATGAAACTAAAAATTGCAATTAAAACTAACATAGCAACGCTCTTTATATTTACATACCCTAAACTAAAGGTAAAATGGCTAGCTTATTTTACCGCACTGGCACTTTATAAAAAACTTTGTAAACAAATTTTTCAAAAAGTTTTAGGAAACAAAATTTTATTTTTAAATTTCCAGCTAAAATAAACACCAAATAGTTCATATAGTCAAATGCAAGTCGGCAACAAAAGGCCTTTGCATCCCTTAGTTTATATTCTGGTTCTGATAATTGAGACAATTTAGGCTTCCAAGGCAACGCACTGAACGGAGGGGTGTGTCGACGCGGTCGGCCTTGCCAGTGCTACAGACACAGCCCGCAGGGTTGTGACTCAAGAGGAAGATGCATTGTAAGTTCCGTCCAAATTTATTTAATTTTATCTTAAATTATTATTTCAATGCCATTTAGGTTACTCCGGGAACGCTCTACACGGAGGGCTGTGCTACAGTGAGACCGGAGGTCAAATCACTCCCAATCCTTGCAACTGTAATAATCACAGCCCAACGGGTTGCGACTCCATTGGAAAATGTCGCGTAAGCCAAAGAGCTTCCTAAGTGTTCCGCCTTCTGTCGCACCATTTTTTGTTTGTCTATTGTGTTTGTTTATATTGATTGATTGATAGATTTAATTGATAATTTCACTTTATTACATTTTTTAAATAGATTTGAAGTTAATACATATTCTTTTTTATTAAATCACCCCATACTCTCGATTCGTTGGAATTTTAGCAATATTGAAAATACCAGCCACTTAGGTTCACTTTTAAACGCATTTAGAAGTTTAATCTTTTTATTCAATTTTTTATTGATGAAACTATTAATTACTTTTAAATTAATTAAAACGCTTTTTTAAAGAAATATGATTATTTACTGTAAGTACATGTATGAGATATATTTTTTTCACAATTTTTTTAACCAAGTTTGAATTTTTTTTAATTAGACTCAATATTGCTATTAGATAAATTGAATTAGAACCATAATATTTAAGGCTTTGTTTTAAAAATTACAGAAAGTATGGATAGATTGAACAACAATGGTTTTATGTTTACTTTCTTGTCATGTTACAAGGCTTTATTTTGTCGCTCACTCACGTATTTTTGTTCTTTAATGTTGTTTTTCTTTTATTGTTTTTGTTTAGATATTAGTTATATTAGATTATGATCAGAGTCGTTTGTTAAGATGCTCAAACCAATTATTATTAATTAAAAGGTTTTTTACCTGATTTGCTAAGCAATAGGCTCACAATCAAAGATCATGCATATAGGCATAAAACGTAAATTTATAGTGTATCATTAAAATAATGTTGAAAAGTTTTCGATATGAGCATAAACGGACCGCAGAGATAGTTGTAATATTAATACACTTACGCAAACTACGAAGCTTAGGTTATCTGTTATATACATAGCTTGTTTTAAGTTGCTGGATTTATTTATTTTGAACAACTACAATAGAAATTCAAAATTAAAAAAAAATGTTGATTTATCTAAAATATCTGGGTAAAAATTTTTATTGGAACCTTTTTTTGATTTTGGACTTCCTTCTATCGTACGATATATACAATAATTCATTTTTTATTAACAGTATACTTGAAAAAACGAATTAAACTAACGCTAATTTTCCACGCTGTAATTCAAGGCGTAACCGCTCTCAGTCAGGAACAAATAAAACACAAACGCGCGAGCTTGGAAAAATAAAAAAGTTGCCAGTAGATTTGTAACCAATTATTATTATATAGTTGCATCACATGTTTCTGTGCACATGATATTTTCCCAAAAAAAGAGTGGTTACTTGAACACCACATTAATTTCACCTTGAATAAATTCATTTTTGGTATTTTTTATAAAAACCAAAAAGAAAAGATTTTACTGCTTTTCGTTTTGTGCAGATTTTTTTACAAATCTTTTAAAACCTATCGCGGTAAATAAATCTTTAAAAAATTAACAAAAAGCTTAAAAAAAGAATAATAAAAATCAATAATGCAGTAATGAATAATAAAAATCTTAAAAGTTTTATGAATTTTTAATAATTCAGACCTGGAACCGATTTCATAAAAATCGCTTGTAATTGTAAATTAGTAAACACGAATTTTTCTTTTGTATTTTTGATTAAAAATTATAAGCAGCAAATTGCGTTCAGTAAATTTAAAAACTTGTTTTAAAATTTAAAAATTTGAAATTCAGTAAATTTTAAAACTTGTAATTTTTTAAATTCCCTAAAAACAAGCACATATTTTTATATTAATAAAATAAAAATAAGGACAATTTAAACGCGTTTATGAATTTACAATTGCAAAAATTTGTATGAAATAGGTCCCTGGCTTGCTTTTACTTCAATCACTGAGTCTAAAACAAGAAAAATTGAATTTTTACTCAACACGAACTTGGTAGAAAAAAACTGCCTGAGCCAACCCAAGCCAAACCTTCAGTTTTTATAATTGTTTTTTTTATTATAGGAGATTGGGTTAAGTTGTTAAAATACTTTAAAGTCTCAGTATCAAATTGACCACTGAGCAGTGAATGAATCGTTCCTATTCCAAAATAATATTTATAAGGCCTGACTCGAATTTCATTCAAAGTACCCAAAAGACAAAACCAAAAACTCCTTTTGGGGTTTTTAAAGCCTTTTTTTTTTTTTTCGTCTTATTTTTTATCTAAAAATTTTTAATATACAATCAAGGTTGCCCAAAATTGAAGCTTTTGCTTTTGTCCTTTGGAAACTTTGAACTAAGTATGTCCCGTGTTTTAAAAACACTTTAAATAACAATGTGAGTGATAAAGTATAATTTTACATATGTAAAATTTTGAACACTGGTCACAGCGTATATGACCTTAAAATGAGATATACAAGAACTTTTCTAAATATAATTTATTTTCATGAATTTAAAAATTTTTTTATTTTATTTTTTTATTTAAAAATTTTTGTTTTTTTATAAATCTTTCCAAAGTTTTGTTTTTAACTACACTTGATATTTTTTATTTACTTGTTTTGATTATATTGTCATTTTGTTGTTACAAATTTAATATTAATGCTTTACACAAAACGTACTAAATAATATGTTTTATAAATTGTATGTGCGTAAATTTCACAAATTGAGACGGTAGTTTTAGTTTAATATATTTAAAATTTCTGTTTTTTGAAATTAGATTTTTAAAACACATTTAGTAAAATCTATAAAAAAAAACTACGGATGTGAAATCTGTTAAAAAATATTCTGAGCCAAAATTTTATTTTGCATATAAAAATATCTTAGGAAATTTATTATAAATACATCAATTTGTAGCACATCACAGCTTAAATCGTGTTACTGTTTTACTAAAAATATTCCAGCACGTGGTCACTAAATTGTATTTATTCTGTGTTGTTGTGTTTAGCTTTGTCAAGATTTCACAGAAGGTGACAACTGTGAAAGATGCAAGCCCGGCTATTATGGTGATGCCACTAGAGGAACGAATTATGACTGCACACCATGCCCCTGTCCGTAAGCCTTTTTGTCTAGTTTCATTTTTTATATTTTTTTTTATTTTATTACGGTTAACATTTTTTCCTTAACTTAAAGGTTTGTGAAAAAAAGAACCTATTTTTAGATACATTTCGACTCCTTAATTAAGCCTTTGAATTCATTTTACTGCATATCCACAAAATGTATTCCACGTCAGTGCTGCACTGTGTTAAACTCCGCGCTCGACAACGGCGAACGCAGATTTTAACACACTGCAGCACTGACGCAGCATACCATCTGCTGCTTTTCAGCGATTTTTGGACGAAAAATTCCCAAAGGATTAAAGATTTAACTTAAAAAAATTAATAGTATTTGTCTATTTATAAATGTAAAAAACATCGAAAAATTTAACTTTTGTTTCATTTCAAATAAATTATTAAGCTACTATTTTTACTACTTTTTATATTAGTAATATTTTTTGATCTGCTTATTCTTTATCACAATTTGCATATTGTTGTCTAATCGATTTAATTGCACTTAAAACACGATGGTCGAAAAAACTCTCCCATTTAAACGGAAGGTTCAATGTCAGAAATCTTAATCACTTTTAGCCAGTTAGCGCTTGAGAAAAAATTGTAGATCTCTACATTCATTGGAGATCAATTTTTCCCAAGCGCTAATTGGCTAAAACAGCTCCTCCCACAACCATTCTCACAAAGCAAAACATATATGACGTAATCACAAATACTGTAGGACATTTTGAGGGTTCTTAAAATTCCGACCTGACCCTGGTTTACACAACATCACTTATAACGTATATGACGTATACTTATGACGTATGGCGTAAGAGTAAGTAAATACTACCAATCGAAAACCACACATCTCTCCTCGCAACACAATTTCTCGCCAAGACTATGCAACAGACTCACCCATCTAACAAAATTACAGCGAACAAATTAAGGCCAAGACAGGCCCTCCAATCAAAATATGGTCCAATAGCTGAAAGTTTCTTCAACCAAACTCTCACCGAAAAAGTTATCCAGACTGCCATTCACATCTATTTTGTAAAAAAATTTTTATCTCAACTCCAAACTAATCCTCTACAAAAAACAAACCCCATGAAATACACCAAAGGGAACAACACCTTCCAAGAAAATCAAGAACACTCCTATCACAACTAAAGATGAACCCAACATGGCTGCAACAGTTGTTCGTTGGACTGAAAAATTCCCCCCCATTAAGTAACCACTCAAATCATGCGAATCTGACGTTATTCTTATCAGCTAATCAGAATTCCGAAAATGAAAGGTTTGAATCAGAAATCAATTTCAGATGGTAGTTCAGGAATAATTCTTATTTTATGACATAAAAAAAGAAAATAGTTGTTTAATGAACACGTGAACACACTGTTGCAGCTATGTTTGGTTTGCCTTTAAGATCCGTATTTTGTCATCATCTAAATTCATACAAATCAAGAATAAACTCTCTAATCAAAAATGAATGACCAAAATGCAACCAGTAACTTCATGATATCCACCACCTTTTCAACTGCACCAAAAATCCTACATTAAACATTAAACATTAAAAGTAGAAGACTTATGGCTTCAACCCGCAAAGACAGCAGCATTTCTGGAGGAAATCACCTGAGGGAAAACTGGCTATGCTAACTAACTAACTATGACGTAAGAGGGAAATGCCATACGGCTCGGAAAACGTATGACGTAAGATGTCTCAATCTCTCTTCCATTAAAAATTTCATCGCTAAAATGGCCGATTTTAATGCATAAAAATAATGACAAACTCAATTTAAGCATTTTTAGGCTTTTTATCGTGGAAAAAATCAACAAGTAAATACATTCGTGAGTATATGTTAAAGTAAAAACTAAAAACCTTTTAAAACCTCCCAAATTCTAAAAAAAACTTAAGCCTTTCTTTTGGGTTATAATCGACACGGTATCCTGTATGACTAAGAAGGTTTTATAATTGTACTTTCAGAGCAAAATAAATTTAGGAATGTTTCAAATTAGACATTTAAAAAAGCCCAAAATAGACATAAAAATTAGAAATTAGGTCAATTTCAAACGAGATTTTTCAATTTTTTGTCTTGAATGGGATTTTCTGACATAGTTAATTGTCTGGAATAACTTTTTAGATATTTTTACAGCTAACATGCAAAAAATGAAGAAAAAAAAGAACAGAAAAATTAATTTATCAGCCACAGCTAGTAAATTTGCGCAATTTTTTTCTTTCACTTTCATCGAAATTGACATAAGGATAAAGCGCGGTTCTATCTCTTTTATGTCTTAAGTGATGCGTCACACTTCTTAAGTATGACAGTGTGAGTGAACTAATCAAGTTTACAAGTTACGTCTTAAACGTCATACATTTTAACTGTTGTGGTGTGAACCAATCTTAAAAGTAGTCTCAAATTCTCGCAACTAACCAGTTAGATGATATGCTTTATAAGAACATTTTAAAAATGCGCTATTCTATAAAAAAATAGGAAAACGACAACCTCTGAGATTGGTTGCTCAAAAAATTCAGATTAATATGTGTTGTTTCAAATTTGTTAAAGTATCATCCTTGTTAGTTTTGTTTTTTACAGAAAATTAACTTATTGCCTTATATGTCTAAAATTTAAGTTAATCCAACAAATAATCTATCTTTTTAACGATATTTTTTGGCTATTATTATTCAAAGAATAAAAAACAAATATATCATTATATTTTAACAAAATTTTTATTTTAAAAAAAATCAAAAAAATCTTCAAAAAAGTTGACTCTGTGTAAGTAGTTTATTATTTTAAGCAAATCAAAGCTAGTTGAACTCGATTAATTGCTGTATTGAATCAAATCAAATAAATTTTACAAAAAAAAAATTAATCAGTTTTAGCAAAAACGGTTTGATATTAAAGATTAATACCATATTTAAACAATTATTTACCAAAATACTCGATTTGGAACAAAAATACTGTTTAAAATGGCCTAAAGTTGACTAATTTTTGTATTTTTTGTGAAAAAGTGGAAATTTAAAAAAATAAGAGCTCTACTTTGTTTTTTAAACAGCATAACCGCACAATTTTAATTGGTCAGCGCATGTCTTCTGTACAAACTACGGGATCAGCCAGATTTAATAAACTATAATCATTTTAAATATTTTACTTCATAAAAATCTTGAATGCACAATTTATCCTTAATGTTTTTGTTACTAGTCAAACGTTGTTGCTTTGAGTTGTTTTATTGAGATTTTTAAACGTTTTTTAATTAAAATTTTCAATAATAGTGTCGTTATAGTATTTATTATTTTAATTGATGACAGATGAATTCTTAATTTTTTCTGACTTATTGACATTTTTAAACTAAAAATTTCATTAATAATGTCGTCATAGTATTTATTACTTTATTTATTTTTTTTAAATTTATTTATTAGTAAAATGCACATGTGATAAATTACGACAACTAAAATGCAAGTAAAATAAAGAAAGTGCCAGTATAAATATAATGCAATACAGTAATACACAACACATATAATTTTTTTTATATTTTACAGTTGCTCTAAGTTAATACATAGTTTTGATTTTTTTAAAAATTTTTTTATTGAGTCAGTTAGAACTATATCTCTAAGTAGTTTATTCCATGTTTTTATTACGCGATTTACAAAGAAATGTTTTGCTACATCCAACCGAAATGTTTTTACTTTTAGCTTAAGACCATTATTTTTTAGTTTATCAGTTTCATCTATACTAAATAAAAAGTCCTTTTCTATATCCATTAATCCATATAAAGTTTTGTAAACTAATATCATGTCATTTTTGATATACGGCGATGTTCAAGACTTTCTATAAATTAAAGACAGTGTCTGATAGTCAACATGTGGAAAACAAAACCGTTCATAAGGTCTTCTTGTATATATTCTTTGTGGTTTTTCCGAAATTTCTATATTTTTATCAAAAATGGTGGCCATATATAAGTTTCAAACTCAAGCAGTTCACTTCGTCCCGTAAGGGCTGGTTCATACTTATGACAAAACGTCCTTTGGACATTTTTCTTTGGACGAAGTATGAACGCTACTTAGAATTTGTCCTTTGGACAAAAAGGCAAAATCCAAAAGGAAAACTTCAAAGGACAAAAGTATGAATACGTTGTCCTTTGGATTTTCTCCTTTGGACTTTTTCTTTTGGACTTTTCCCTTTGGATTTTATCCTTTGGACTTTGTCCAAAGGACAAAAGTCCTTTGGACTTTGTCCAAAGGACGTTTTTTCATAAGTATGAACCAGCCCTAAAACAAAAATAATTTGGCGGTAAACCCAAAAAATAACAGACAAAATTCTATATCAAAAAACAAGATAAGATAATGATTATCATTAAAAAATACCCAGTTTATAGAAACATTAAACAAAAGTCTTATTATTTATATTAGTACTAATTTTAATTTCACGGTGAGAAACGTGACTCAATGTTTTTTACGCCAGATACAATAATGTAAATTTAGGGGAACGGGACACGAGGGTACTGGACACGAGGGTACTGGACACGAGGGTACTGGACACGAGGGTACTGGACACGAAGGTACTGGGCTTAAAAAAATTGCGTTCACCACAACCTCGCAGCAAAATCGATTCATTATGCAAGGGGGACACGAGGGTACTGGACACGAGGGTACTGACGAGCAAAAAACATAACCTTCCCGCATAAAGCGGAATAAACTTATTGCATAACAATAGTTTATTATATTTAAATATCATTTAGTTTGTTTGACTGACTTATAAAAAAGGATTATAAAAATAAAATTATTGAGAAGACATAAAACAAAAATAATAATTTCATAACATTAAAACATTTTCGTGTAATTTGTATACATTTTCGTGAATTTTTTTATATAATAACTAGCTTTAAAAATCTTGAGAATCTATGAGACGACTTGAAAGATAATAAGCATTAAGGTTGCTGTTATGCTTTGATTGTGCTGTCAAAACATTTTTGTGGTTATTTTTCGTGGTGTGTTGAAAAAAAATGAATTCTTAAAAATGCCTTAACGGAAAAAATAACTGCAGAAATAATTGCAAATAAAACATTTTAGTAAAATATTTTCCGAAAAACAATTGCTTGCCTTTTTTAACAGTAAATTATTCGGTATTTTTAAAAAGCACACTATTATTGAAATATTATGATAAAGTTTAGCTTAATTTTTGGGTTTTGCTTAGGCTTAGGAAAATAAAGTTTACCGTGCAATGGGTTTTGAAGACTCCCAAAGATCCGTTGTTGGATTATTTAACTCACGACTTTATACTTAGATTTAAATGTATAAAATATCATACATGAAAAATCTAACAATTGTATGTTTTTGGGTTTTAAAAGGACATTTTGTTTGCCTTGTTTTAAATGATCAACATGTGTTCAAGTAAATTCCTAAAGCTAGAGTGGACTAAAAAAGGCAAGAAGTTATTTTTTACATTTCTACTGCTAAAATCTATTTTTGCAGGAGTTATTATTTTTAAAGATTTTATCAAAAAAACTCATTTATTTTAATCAAGAGTCGATGAAAGGAGTTTAAATATAAAAAGGACAGCAAAAAACTGAAACTCGCTTCGTATTTTCGTACGAGTATATGAATTTAGAATTTTTTTTAGAAAAAAACAGTAATTAAATAACTTCTTGGCGTTCTCATTCCACTCATGGTTGTTTAATAATAATTCTTTAGTTTTTTCAAAGGCAGGGTTTCGAAGCTCCAGAGATTCGGAGATAGCTTCAAACATTATCATTGTTTTTATTAAAAACCCATGGTATAAATTGTGTGTAAAATAACTTTTAAAAATTTCATGTTTTAGTATGATGTTTTTTAAACAATTTACGTAGTTTTTTGATTATTAAATTGCATTATATTTAAGCAAGAAAAAATGTTATTTATAATTAAAAACGAAACGACTTATGTAACGTTTAATTGTCTTCACGTTCAAACGATTAAAATTTAGTTCGGCTCATTCAGTTTAAAAAATTTACATATTTGTGGCAAACGTATTTTTTCTTAGCTCAGTACCCTCGTGTCCGGTACCCTCGTGTCCAGTACCCTCGTGTCCAGTACCCTCTTCCCGTGTCCAGTACCCTCGTGTCCAGTACCCTCGTGTGTCTACAATCTCCTTCAAATTTAAATAGCATTTGTTTATTATTTACTCAAAATTAATGGCAATTAATAAATATACAGTGAATTTAAAAAAGTATTCAGTTTTTGTTTGCAAATCTTTTATTCAAAACAATTAAATTTTTTATTAACTTGAAAAATTTACATTAAAAAAGACATAAATTAAATTTATATTAGTTTAAATTAGTCAACTTACAAATAATTTATTGGTTATTAATTCAAAAAATTTAACTTTCTAAAAATTTAAAAACATAATTGAAAATATTTTTTTTCGCTGCACGTTTTTGTTGAATGTTTTATATTTTTTATAAAATTGAAATTCACATAAAATAAAACAAATTTTTTTCATACCATTAGTTTTTTACTTTTTGTTAAAAAAATTCGTTTCACTTAAAATCATGTTACTTTGTTCAAAAACGTTTAAAAGTCATTAAAAACCTTTTACTGATTTTTTGTTAAAAAAATAAATCTCATATGAAAGTAATTTTTTCACTGTTCTGCAGCCGACACAATTTTTTTGAGTTGTTCTAGGCAGCTGGTTATATAACTGAATGTTTGACATTTATATTTATTCTAAATTTAGATTCTAGGACACGAGGGTACTGGACACGAGGGTACTGGACACGAGGGTACTGGACACGAGGGTACTGGACACGAGGGTACCGGACACGAGGGTACTGAGCTAAGAAAAAATACGTTTGCCACAAATATGTAAATTTTTTAAACTGAATGAGCCGAACTAAATTTTAATCGTTTGAACGTGAAGACAATTAAACGTTACATAAGTCGTTTCGTTTTTAATTATAAATAACATTTTTTCTTGCTTAAATATAATGCAATTTAATAATCAAAAAACTACGTAAATTGTTTAAAAAACATCATACTAAAACATGAAATTTTTAAAGGTTATTTTACACACAATTTATACCATGGGTTTTTAATAAAAACAATGATAATGTTTGAAGCTATCTCCGAATCTCTGAAGCTTCGAAACCCTGCCTTTGAAAAAACTAAAGAATTATTATTAAACAACCATGAGTGGAATGAGAACGCCAAGAAGTTATTTAATTACTGTGTTTTTTTCTAAATCATATACTCGTACGAAAATACGAAGCGAGTTTCAGTTTTTTGCTGTCCTTTTTATATTTAAACTCCTTTCATCGACTCTTGATTAAAATAAATGAGTTTTTTTGATAAAATCTTTAAAAATAATAACTCCTGCAAAAATAGATTTTAGCAGTAGAAATGTAAAAAATAACTTCTTGCCTTTTTTAGTCCACTCTAGCTTTAGGAATTTACTTGAACACATGTTGATCATTTAAAACAAGGCAAACAAAATGTCCTTTTAAAACCCAAAAACATACAATTGTTAGATTTTTCATGTATGATATTTTATACATTTAAATCTAAGTATAAAGTCGTGAGTTAAATAATCCAACAACGGATCTTTGGGAGTCTTCAAAACCCATTGCACGGTAAACTTTATTTTCCTAAGCCTAAGCAAAACCCAAAAATTAAGCTAAACTTTATCATAATATTTCAATAATAGTGTGCTTTTTAAAAATACCGAATAATTTACTGTTAAAAAAGGCAAGCAATTGTTTTTCGGAAAATATTTTACTAAAATGTTTTATTTGCAATTTTTCTGCAGTTATTTTTTCCGTTAAGGCATTTTTAAGAATTCTTTTTTTTTCAACACACCACGAAAAATAACCACAAAAATGTTTTGACAGCACAATCAAAGCATAACAGCAACCTTAATGCTTATTATCTTTCAAGTCGTCTCATAGATTCTCAAGATTTTTAAAGCTAGTTATTATATAAAAAAATTCACGAAAATGTATACAAATTACACGAAAATGTTTTAATGTTATGAAATTATTATTTTTGTTTTATGTCTTCTCAATAATTTTATTTTTATAATCCTCTTTTATAAGTCAGTCAAACAACTAAATGATATTTAAATATAATAAACTATTGTTATGCAATAAGTTTATTCCGTTTTATGCGGGAAGGTTATGTTTTTTGCTCGTCAGTACCCTCGTGTCCAGTACCCTCGTGTCCCCCTTGCATAATGAATCGATTTTGCTGCGAGGTTGTGGTGAACGCAATTTTTTTAAGCCCAGTACCTTCGTGTCCAGTACCCTCGTGTCCAGTACCCTCGTGTCCAGTACCCTCGTGTCCAGTACCCTCGTGTCCAGTACCCTCGTGTCCCGTTCCCCTAAATTTACATTATTGTATCTGGCGTAAAAAACATTGAGTCACGTTTCTCACCGTGAAATTAAAATTAGTACTAATATAAATAATAAGACTTTTGTTTAATGTTTCTATAAACTGGGTATTATTAATTAAAAATAATCATTTTTTTTTGTTTTTTATTATATATTTTGTTTTTTGTTTTTTGGGTTTAACGCCCAACTTTAATTTTTTTTTGGTTCTTACCTATTAAAGAACGATCTTGGAACAAACTCAAAAGAAAGTTCTTCTTTTGTTTAAACTCTAAGGAAAAAAACAAAAGGGAAAAGACAAAAAAGAAAAAAAAAAACAAAGGAAAAAAAGAAGAAAAACAACGTATACATATTTTTTTCCATTTTTCCTTTTATTTTTTTTTTTTATTTCGAATGACCAAATAAAAAATACTTTCTACCTTTCGTACATAGAAAAATCAAAAAAGAATGTTCAAACGTGGGATCCACCTAAGCGAGAGGGGACGGACCGAAGAGAATGAGAATTAAATGAAACTAATACTTCTCTAATAAATATAAAAAAAAAAATATAAAGAAAGGAAAAAAAAACAAAAAGAACAACAAGAAGAATACCTTAATGTTTACTACGTGTTGCCTACTATACAATATATATAAATAAATAAAAATCATCAAAAATTCCTGAAAAAAAAAATAAAATAAAAAAAATATAAAAAAATTTAAAAAGATTAAATGAAAACAAAAAAAGACTAAAAAATAAGTAAAGAAAAAAAGGAAAAACTAAAAAATAAAGGAATAAAGCTAAAAAGAAAAAAATAAAGGGAGTATGGAAAAAAATAGCAAAACATGTCAAAGTAAAACAAGGAACAAAAAAAAAAAAAAAAAATCAAAAAATAACAAAAAAAAACTCAAAAAAAAAAAAAAAAAAAAAAAAAACTATGTATTAACTTAGAGCAACTGTAAAATATAAAAAAAATTATATGTGTTGTGTATTACTGTATTGTATTATAATTATACTGACACTTTTTTATTTTACTTGCACTTTAGTTGTCGTAATTTATGACCTTTGCATTTTACTAATAAATAAATTTAAAAAAAATAAATAAAGTAATAAATACTATGACGACATTATTAATGAAATTTTTAGTTTAAAAATGTCAATAAGTCAGAAAAAGTTAAGAATTCATCTGTCATCAATTAAAATAATAAATACTATAACGACACTATTATTGAAAATTTTAATTAAAAAACGTTTAAAAATCTCAATAAAACAACTCAAAGCAACAACGTTTGACTAGTAACAAAAACATTAAGGATAAATTGTGCATTCAAGATTTTTATGAAGTAAAATATTTAAAATGATTATAGTTTATTAAATCTGGCTGACCCCGTAAGTTTGTACAGAAGACATGCGCTGACCAATTAAAATTGTGCGGTTATGCTGTTTAAAAAACAAAGTAGAGCTCTTATTTTTTTAAATTTCCACTTTTTCACAAAAAATACAAAAATTAGTCAACTTTAGGCCATTTTAAACAGTATTTTTGTTCCAAATCGAGTATTTTGGTAAATAATTGTTTAAATATGGTATTAATCTTTAATATCAAACCGTTTTTGCTAAAACTGATTAATTTTTTTTTTGTAAAATTTATTTGATTTGATTCAATACAGCAATTAATCGAGTTCAACTAGCTTTGATTTGCTTAAAATAATAAACTACTTACACAGAGTCAACTTTTTTGAAGATTTTTTTGATTTTTTTTTAAAATAAAAATTTTGTTAAAATATAATGATATATTTGTTTTTTATTCTTTGAATAATAATAGCCAAAAAATATCGTTAAAAAGATAGATTATTTGTTGGATTAACTTAAATTTTAGACATATAAGGCAATAAGTTAATTTTCTGTAAAAAACAAAACTAACAAGGATGATACTTTAACAAATTTGAAACAACACATATTAATCTGAATTTTTTGAGCAACCAATCTCAGAGGTTGTCGTTTTCCTATTTTTTTATAGAATAGCGCATTTTTAAAATGTTCTTATAAAGCATATCATCTAACTGGTTAGTTGCGAGAATTTGAGACTACTTTTAAGATTGGTTCACACCACAACAGTTAAAATGTATGACGTTTAAGACGTAACTTGTAAACTTGATTAGTTCACTCACACTGTCATACTTAAGAAGTGTGACGCATCACTTAAGACATAAAAGAGATAGAACCGCGCTTTATCCTTATGTCAATTTCGATGAAAGTGAAAGAAAAAAATTGCGCAAATTTACTAGCTGTGGCTGATAAATTAATTTTTCTGTTCTTTTTTTTCTTCATTTTTTGCATGTTAGCTGTAAAAATATCTAAAAAGTTATTCCAGACAATTAACTATGTCAGAAAATCCCATTCAAGACAAAAAATTGAAAAATCTCGTTTGAAATTGACCTAATTTCTAATTTTTATGTCTATTTTGGGCTTTTTTAAATGTCTAATTTGAAACATTCCTAAATTTATTTTGCTCTGAAAGTACAATTATAAAACCTTCTTAGTCATACAGGATACCGTGTCGATTATAACCCAAAAGAAAGGCTTAAGTTTTTTTTAGAATTTGGGAGGTTTTAAAAAGACTTTTAATTTTTACTTTAACATATACTCACGAATGTATTTACTTGTTGATTTTTTCCACTGACAATAAAAAGCCTAAATGCTTAAATCTAGTTTGTCATTATTTTTATGCATTAAAATCGGCCATTTTAGCGATGAAATTTTTAATGGAAGAGAGATTGAGACATCTTACGTCATACGTTTTCCGAGCCGTATGGCATTTCCCTCTTACGTCATAGTTAGTTAGTCAGCATAGCCAGTTTTCCTTCAGGTGATTTCCTCCAGAAATGCTGCTGTCTTTGCGGGTTGAAGCCATAAGTCTTCTACTTTTAATGTTTAATGTTTAATGTAGGATTTTTGGTGCAGTTGAAAAGGTGGTGGATATCATGAAGTTACTGGTTGCATTTTGGTCATTCATTTTTGATTAGAGAGTTTATTCTTTATTTGTATGAATTTAGATGATGACAAAATACGGATCTTAAAAAACAAACCAAACATAGCTGCAACAGTGTGTTCATGTGTTCATTAAACAACTATTTTCTTATTTTATGTCACAAAATAAGAATTATTCCTAACTACCATCTGAAAATTGATTTCTGATTCAAACCTTCATTTTCGGAATTCTGATTAGCTGATAAGAATAACGTCAGATTCGCATGATTTGAGTGGTTACTTAATGGGGGGAATTTTTCAGTCCAACGAACAACTGTTGCAGCCATGTTGGGTTCATCTTTAGTTGTGATAGGAGTGTTCTTGATTTTCTTGGAAGGTGTTGTTCCCTTTGGTGTATTTCATGGGGTTTGTTTTTTGTAGAGGATTAGTTTGGAGTTGAGATATAAGATTTTTTTACAAAAAAAATATGCAAAATGGCAGTCTGGGATAACTTTTTCGGTGAGAGTTTGGTTGAAGAAACTTTCAGCTATTGGACCATATTTTGATTTGGAGGGCCTGTCTTGGCCTTAATTTGTTTGCTGTAATTTTGTTAGATGGGGTGAGTCTGTTGCATAGTCTTGGCGAGAAATTGTGTTGCGAGGAGAGATGTGTGGTTTTGATTGGTAGTATTTACTTACTCTTACGCCATACGTCATAAGTATACGTCATATACGTTATAAGTGATGTTGTGTAAACCAGGGTCAGGTCGGAATTTTAAGAACCCTCACAATGTCTTGAATATATTTGTGATCACGTCATATATGTTTTGCAGTGTGAGAATGGTTGTAGGAGGAGCTGTTTTAGCCAATTAGCGCTTGAAAAATTGACTTCGAAATGAATGTAGAGATCTACAATTTTTTCTCAAGCGCTAACTGGCTAAAAGTGATTAAGAACTCTAACATTGAACCTTCTGTTTAAATGGGAGAGTTTTTTCGACCATCGTGTTTTAAGTGCAATTAAATCGATTAGACAACAATATGCAAATTGTGATAAAAAGAATAAGCAGATCAAAAAATATTACTAATATAAAAAGTAGTAAAAATAGTAGCTTAATAATTTATTTGAAATGAAACAATAGTTAAATTTTTCCTATGTTTTTTACATTTATAAATAGACAAATAATTATTAATTTTTTTAAAAGTGGAAATCTTTAATCTTTTGGAATTTTTGTTCCAAAAATCGCTGAAAAAAGCAGCAGATGGTATGCTGTGTCTAGTGCTGCAGTGTGTTAAAATCTGCGTTCGCCGTCTGGTTGAGCGGGAGTTTACACAGTGCAGCACTGACGTGGAATACATTTTGTGGATATGCAGTAAAATGAATTCAAAGGCTTAATTAAAGGAGTCGAAATGTATCTAAAAATAGGTTCTTTTTTTCACACACCTTTAAGTTAAGGAAAAAAAATGTTAACCGTAATAAAATAAAAAAAAATATAAAAAATGAAACTAGACAAAAAGGCTTACGGACAGGGGCATGGTGTGCAGTCATAATTCGTTCCTCTAGTGGCATCACCATAATAGCCGGGCTTGCATCTTTCACAGTTGTCACCTTCTGTGAAATCTTGACAAAGCTAAACACAACAACACAGAATAAATACAATTTAGTGACCACGTGCTGGAATATTTTTAGTAAAACAGTAACACGATTTAAGCTGTGATGTGCTACAAATTGATGTATTTATAATAAATTTCCTAAGATATTTTTATATGCAAAATAAAATTTTGGCTCAGAATATTTTTTAACAGATTTCACATCCGTAGTTTTTTTTTATAGATTTTACTAAATGTGTTTTAAAAATGAGTTTTTGGTTTTGTCTTTTGGGTACTTTGAATGAAATTCGAGTCAGGCCTTATAAATATTATTTTGGAATAGGAACGATTCATTCACTGCTCAGTGGTCAATTTGATACTGAGACTTTAAAGTATTTTAACAACTTAACCCAATCTCCTATAATAAAAAAAACAATTATAAAAACTGAAGGTTTGGCTTGGGTTGGCTCAGGCAGTTTTTTTCTACCAAGTTCGTGTTGAGTAAAAATTCAATTTTTCTTGTTTTAGACTCAGTGATTGAAGTAAAAGCAAGCCAGGGACCTATTTCATACAAATTTTTGCAATTGTAAATTCATAAACGCGTTTAAATTGTCCTTATTTTTATTTTATTAATATAAAAATATTTTTATTAATATAAAAATATGTGCTTGTTTTTAGGGAATTTAAAAAATTACAAGTTTTAAAATTTACTGAATTTCAAATTTTTAAATTTTAAAACAAGTTTTTAAATTTACTGAACGCAATTTGCTGCTTATAATTTTTAATCAAAAATACAAAAGAAAAATTCGTGTTTACTAATTTACAATTACAAGCGATTTTTATGAAATCGGTTCCAGGTCTGAATTATTAAAAATTCATAAAACTTTTAAGATTTTTATTATTCATTACTGCATTATTGATTTTTATTATTCTTTTTTTAAGCTTTTTGTTAATTTTTTAAAGATTTACACGATAGGTTTTAAAAGATTTGTAAAAAAATCTGCACAAAACGAAAAGCAGTAAAATCTTTTCTTTTTGGTTTTTATAAAAAATACCAAAAATGAATTTATTCAAGGTGAAATTAATGTGGTGTTCAAGTAACCACTCTTTTTTTGGGAAAATATCATGTGCACAGAAACATGTGATGCAACTATATAATAATAATTGGTTACAAATCTACTGGCAACTTTTTTATTTTTCCAAGCTCGCGCGTTTGTGTTTTATTTGTTCCTGACTGAGAGCGGTTACGCCTTGAATTACAGCGTGGAAAATTAGCGTTAGTTTAATTCTGTTTTTTCTAAGTATACTGTTAATAGAAAAATGAATTATTGTATATATGACTTGTACGATAGAAGGAAGTCCAAAATCAAAAAAAGGTTCCAGATAAAAATTTTTACCCAGATATTTTAGATCTAAATCAACATTTTTTCTAATTTTGAATTTCTATTGTAGTTGTTCAAAATAAATAAATCCAGCAACTTAAAACAAGCTATGTGCATAACAGATAACCTGAAGCTTCGTAGTTTGCGTAAGTGTATTAATATTACAACTATCTCTGCGGTCCGTTTATGCTCATATCGAAAACTTTTCAACATTATTTTAATGATACACTATAATTTTACGTTTTTATGCCTATATGCATGATCTTTGATCTCGTGAGCCTATCGCTTAGCAAATCAGGTAAAAAACCTTTTAATTAATAATAATTGGTTTGAGCATCTTAACAAACGACTCTGATCATAATCTAATATAACTAATATCTAAACAAAAACAATAAAAGAAAAACAACATTAAAGAACAAAAAATACGTGAGTGAGCGACAAAATAAAGCCTTGTAACATGACAAGAAAGTAAACATAAAACCATTGTTGTTCAATCTATCCATACTTTCTGTAATTTTTAAAACAAAGCCTTAAATATTATGGTTCTAATTCAATTTATCTAATAGCAATATTGAGTCTAATTAAAAAAAATTCAAACTTGGTTAAAAAAATTGTGAAAAAAATATATCTCATACATGTACTTACAGTAAATAATCATATTTCTTTAAAAAAGCGTTTTAATTCAATTTAAAAGTAATTAATAGTTTCATCAATAAAAAATTGAATAAAAAGATTAAACTTCTAAATGCGTTTAAAAGTGAACCTAAGTGGCTGAGTATTTTCAATATTGCTAAAATTCCAATCAATCGAGAGTATGGGGTGATTTAATAAAAAAGAATATGTATTAACTTCAAATCTATTTAAAAAATGTAATAAAGTGAAATTATCAATTAAATCTATCAATCAATCAATATAAACAAACACAATAGACAAACAAAAAATGGTGCGACAGAAGGCGGAACACTTAGGAAGCTCTTTGGCTTACGCGACATTTTCCAATGGAGTCGCAACCCGTTGGGCTGTGATTATTACAGTTGCAAGGATTGGGAGTGATTTGACCTCCGGTCTCACTGTGAGCACAGCCCTCCGTGTAGAGCGTTCCCGGAGTAACCTAAATGGCATTGAAATAATAATTTAAGATAAAATTAAATAAATTTGGACGGAACTTACAATGCATCTTCCTCTTGAGTCACAACCCTGCGGGCTGTGTCTGTAGCACTGGCAAGGCCGACCGCGTCGACACACCCCTCCGTTCAGTGCGTTGCCTTGGAAGCCTAAATTGTCTCAATTATCAGAACCAGAATATAAACTAAGGGATGCAAAGGCCTTTTGTTGCCGACTTGCATTTGACTATATGAACTTTTTGGTGTTTATTTTAGCTGGAAATTTAAAAATAAAATTTTGTTTCCTAAAACTTTTTGAAAAATTTGTTTACAAAGTTTTTTATAAAGTGCCAGTGCGGTAAAATAAGCTAGCCATTTTACCTTTAGTTTAGGGTATGTAAATATAAAGAGCGTTGCTATGTTAGTTTTAATTGCAATTTTTAGTTTCATCTCAAACTCCATTAGCTTTAAATTTTTTTGAGCAATAAATAACAAATGCGTAAGTTGTGTGATGTTTAAAACTACATTCTATATGAAAATTATGTGAAATGACAAAACATTGAGTATATTTTGTAAACAGAAGG
>JASAMX010016192.1:0-49142 GCA_030248175.1 Microlaimidae sp. YZB2_3
AATTCTAGCAAAAGACGAAACAAAGTTTCGAAAAAAAGCCTTATATTAAATGAAATAGTATAAAGCTACATAAGTCTAAAAACTAAATGCCAGAAAAGACTGAAAGAAGTCTCTTTAAATTCTGTAAATTAATAACAGATTTTGTGAAATTTTCAAAAAAACAAAACCGACCTCTAAAAATTGGGTTTTTGCCTGACACTTTACTAAACATTTTCATGTTGGCTGTATTCTCTGATATTGGGGAAGTGATCCACCTATAATTGTTCCGAATTTTAGTAATATAAATAGGGCCCGACCGGATCCGTGATTTTGGATCCGGCCGGACCGGACCGGATTCAAAGGTAGATACGGCTGGACCGGATCCGGACCGGATCTGTATGACATATTTTAAACTTAATACTATTGTCTAATAATAAACCAAAATAATAAAAAGGTATTGTGTTGGCCTTAATACATACCAAGGAACCTCAATAAAGCAAAGAAAAATGGTATAAGTTTAAGCTTTCTAAAGGGTACCAATAAAACAATTATATTAAAATAATGAGAAAAAACTATAAACAAAATTAATGTTACATAATTATGTTAGGTATATAAAACAACTCTGTCATTGTTTTTATAATAAAAGAAACATACTGCGGAGCTAGTTGCTTCCTCTTGGGAGGGTGACGACCAACATGACAAAGCTTAAATTTTGGATTTTATTTTTACGCTTAAAAACCAAAATATTACTAGTGATTGAGCTATAGAAAATTCAAAAGAATATATCAAAATTTCTAAAAGTTATCAAACCAATTTTCACAATTCCCTGATTGTATACTACAAAGCCTTATTTTTAAAAGCTTAGCAAATGTTCTAGCTGAGCCTTTAACAATAATTTTTCAAAAACAAAAATAAAACCAAAATGTGTAAAATAGTAGTTTAACAATAATTTTAAACAGTTATTTGATTTTAAAAAATGATAAAAATAATTTATTGTTTAAATTCTATTAACAGGCAACAAGAACGAAAATTGCATATACTTAAGTATATAGAGCAAAAACTCTGATTTGTGGGTAATATATTTTTTAAAAAAAAACGAAGTATACACAATACAAAACAAAAAACATAAAAAGCTTAGAAATTAAATTTAAATAAAAACAACAAAACAAAATCACAGACACAACCAAAAAACAAAAAGACCCATCATGGAAATCGGTTAAAACATTTATCCCATCGCAAAATAATAGCATAAGTCAAAATTTTTGTTGGGAGTGTCAAAATAAGATTAAATAAAATAAATTTTATTATATTCATGTAAAAAAATTCAGATCCGGCCAAGATCCGCCCGGACTGAACCGGACCGGATCCAAAAATGGCCGGATATACGGACCCACCAGACCGGACCAGGACCGGATATCCGATCGGGCCCTAAATATAAATATTAAAAACCCAACAGGTAAATTGGTGTCCAGAAATTTCGTCTTCTACATCTCGTCTTTCAACATCTCGTCTTTGAAAAACTCGTCTTTTAAACACCTCGTCTTCAGAAAACTCGTCTTTTTGAAAATCCAGAAAAACTGGATGCGATTTTGTAAACGTACTTTCAAAAAGGCGAGTTTCCACCCCAATAATAAAATTTTCTTTGATTTTTGGGTTTTGCTTAGGCTTAGGAAAAACTAAGGTTTTTACTGTTCAGTTCAAAAAGCATCATTAAATACAAATTAATCATGATAAAGTTTTGCTTGATTTTTAAGTTTTGCTTAGGCTTACGTTCTCAGTTTTTTAAATAAATCATTTAATGAACGTTTATCATGATAAAAATTTTGCTTGATTTTTGGCTTTTGCTTAGGCTTAGGTAAAAAAAGGTTTCAATACATTGTTTTAGTCAAAAAATAAAAGAAACTTGTCTTTTTAAAAGTGCGTTTACAAAATCGCGTCCAAAAGACGGGTTTTCCGAAGACGAGATGTTTAAAAGACGAGTTTTCCGAAGACAAGTTGTAGAAGAGAGATGTTGAAAGACGTATTGTAAAAGACGAAATTTCCGGGAACCGGTAAATTTGATCATAATTGTTATTTTTTCCCTTATAACCCTGCTCTTTAAACACTCGTACTCGTATTCTTTGGAGTGCTTATTTATAAACTTAAAAAAAAATATTATGGAACTTTAATAAGTTTGCGAATATAGGTTTGGAAGCTCAAGATCTCGGGAAAATTCTCAAGAAAAGCTTAAAGCGGATGAACATCAAAAAGATCTGAAAGTGAGCGCTCCTTCTCCCAGTTATCGGGCATATAAAGAAGAATCAGAAAAGTAAGTATTTTAAAAATGTTAAAAAGATTTTAGGAGATTAGTATTTTTATCCCCGGGAGTTCAAAAAAAACGGTTTTAGCAACGCAATTTATTAGCAATAAACCATAGAATGTAACTCTCACCGTTTCCTAAGCCCAAGCTAAAAATCAAGTAAAACTTTATCAAATCAACTGCGTGGCGAGGCGATCATTCTTGGAATAAAATTTGTGGCGATCAAATGCTGGGGATCAAATTTTTAGACACCGTTAAAAAGAACGGTTCATTGTTCGTGCCCCACACAATTATTTATAAATATTTAAACATTTGAAATAATATTGTAATAATTAAAATGAAAGAAGCTGAAAACACAACTTAGTCTGGTTACCAATTTTGATTGTATTTTTTAAGGATAGGCAAGGAATACGAGAAACTTAAACGACAACAGGAGGAAAATCTAATGCGAGCCGGTACAAACTCCCCACCCAAGTCCCGAAGATCTCACCTCCCGCCTCCTCCTCCCCCTCACGGGGGCGGGGGATTGGCTGTGGTGGGTCCCCCCGGTCACACCCCGGGCCCTCCGCCACCATATCCCCGACGCCGTCCTTATGACAACGTCCACCATGTCAACGAAAGCAGCCACGATTATGATGTATGTTCTTTTTATGTTTATTGCCTTGGAACAGTAAATTATCAAAATTCTTTGTTAAAAAAATATTTAAAATTTTAACAATAAATAACATCTCAATAAAATCTTAAAAAAAGGTGATTGATTGGGTTTATTTCCTAGTTGATTTTTTAGAATTTTGCTTTTGGTGAGTGGTATTGGGTGTGTTGTTGTAATCTTTGTACGCTGAATTTGTTTGCTTTTTGTAAAACAAATGTTATTTAACGATTAGTGTTTATTATGCCAAAAAATTTCTGAGCTTTTATTTTGCTTATTAACTGCTGAATAACTGGTTTTATTAATTTTTTTACAGTAAACAGGGCAAAATTTTAATTATCTTACTTGATTTTGACGCATGTTATCAAAATAAAGTGGTTAATTCTTGTGTTTTGTTCTAATTTATTAATAGTTGTTTGTCTCATTGCTGATAATTTTAATTTTAACCCTTGTATTATTGTTCTTCTCAGGACCCCAGTACTCCGTCTTGGTTTGCTGTTGCCGCTGAGCACAGAAAATATTACAGAAGCCTAGACAGGTCAGTTTATTTTTCATATAGCAGTGTAAATAAATTTTTCTGTATTTTTTTGTTTTTAAAAAGGAAATATACCATTAAAATCAAAATTTAATTGGAGCAGATGCGCTATGTCAACAAAAATCTTCAAACAAAATTCTTCAACCTCTGGCTACTTATTGAAAGTACGATCGATGGCTACCCAAGGTCTATTTGAGTACCCTCATTTAATTAAATTAAAATTAAATTAAATTAACTGATAAGTCTTATCGTGTCCATTTGTTAGTTAATTGTTAAAAATATTAATTAATAAATGATCTATCACATTTATACTAAATATTTTTAGTTAACTTTAAAATATGTGAAATTTTATTTTGGATTTTGGTTTATAATAGTATACTGGCCTTTTGAATAGTTATAATATAGTATAGGCCTTTGATTTTGGTTTATAATAGTATACTGGTTTTTTTTAGCTTATTTACAAATTTGTTTGTAAAGCGTTTTGTTTAATATACTAATTGAAGTCGAAGTAGTGAAGGCCCTATTATATAAAATTGAAGCAGTAAAGGCTCTTTGATTTTGGTTTATAATAGTATACTGGTCCTTTTTTAGCTTATCTTACGAATTGGTTTGTGAATACAAGATGGAATTATAGCATAGGAATTTTATTTACGATAAAACGTGTGACCGGTTTCGATTGTCACCAACCGTTTTCAAACACAATAAAATAAAATAAAAGATAAGTACATTGTTAGAATTACATAAAATATTTAAAAAAGAAAAAAACTTTTTGAATTTTTAATCTCGAAACAAATTTTGAATTTTTACTGGTGCTGGGGCTAATAACGTTAGTCGTTCTTTTAGCGGTTTAGCTGTTTCACCAACGTATACGGCGCTACAAGTACCTGGTAATGAATAAACAACCCCGGATCTTTCAGAAAGTGGTAGCGGTGTTCTGGTTTATCTAATTTTAGCCACATTGGTTTTACCGATTTTGAACGAATATTAATATTAAATTGTTTACTAATTCTATAGAACGATTTGGGTATTGTAGGATAAGCTGGAATATGTATACGAGTGGATGGTAATAATTGATTGCGATGTGACCTTAAATTAAAATTTCTTATTGTTTGACTTGTTACTCTGTTTAGTAAATTATTAGGAAAACCTGAATTTGAAAGAACAGTTTTTACATGCTGAATTTCAGGATTTAAAAACTGTGCAGAGCAAATTCTTAAAGCACGAACAAAAAGTGTTTTTATTAATCCTGTTTTTGTGGTGTGCGAGTGATTGAAATTATAATTGAGGTAAAGATCAGTGTGAGTAATTTTTCTGTGTACAGAAAACTGAAAACTTTCCTCAGTTTTATTTACCAAGACGTCTAAAAAGGCAGTTTGTTATTAACCTCCTTTTCCAAGGTGAACTTTATATCTGGATGTAATGTGTTGCAACATTGTAAAAACTCAGAAATCGCGATTTGTCCATCTATCCTAAGAAGTGAAATATCGTCCATGTAACGGATCCATAATATTGGCTTGTGCAAAAAAGTGGAGATAGCCGTTTGTTCAATCCGTTGTAAAAATACTGTAGACAGTCCAGTATTGGTGAAAAAGCTTGTCGTCAAAAATAAAATAAGATTGAGCTAAGAAAAAATTAAGGAGACGGCTGATAGCAGAAGGCGTAATGTTAGTTCTATAAGAAAGAGTGGGGTCAGCAGTGACTAGCTGCATGATAGCGTCAATGGATTCTTGAATAGGGACTTTTGTGAATAAACTAACAACGTCAAATGAATACATTTCAGTCTGGTAAGTAGGTTGAACTACTTCAAGCTTTGTTTTAAAATCTTGTCCGTTTTTGACATAAGAAGGACACATTTGCGTATAAGTTGTTAATATATCGCGTAAATGAATTTGTACACTATTGAAAAACACATTAACACATGAAACTATAGGTCATAATGGAACTCTTTGCTTATGCAATTTGGGTAAGCCATACCATTTAGGAATACGACCTGTTGTAGCGGTAAAACGTTTTTGATCCTCTTTATTTATATCGCCTGAATTAACTAGTTGGTTTAAAAGAGCTGTTAGTTGTCGACATTGCATTAAAACAAACGCCTCGGTTTGTGTATAAAAAATGGGTTGCCAAATCAATTGACGAGCAGCAGCGGTAATTGAACTTCTCTATAAACTGTTGTATCGTGGATAAGCTCAGATGCTTTTTCTGCGTAGGAATTTTTATTGAGTACTACAATTTTGCCTCCTTTATCCGAAGGCAAAATTTTAATAGACTCGTCTTGAGTCAATTGTTTTAATGCAATGTTTTCTGCACGTGTTAAGTTACTGACAGCCCTTAGAATGCGTCTTATTAGTGGCATAATTCTTGTTTTAAACTCATTATTTCTTAATTCTCCTTAATTCGTTCTATAGAATTTGCTGCGTTTTCTATTTCAGCACAAATATCAACAAGAGGTGGTTCTTTTTTTAACAATATTAAATTTAAGTCCTTTTTCAAGTACAGGCACTCGTGTTAATTCTGCACAAAAACTTTTTGCACCAATTGGTAAAAGCTTTTTACAGGACTGCAGAAAAAGATTAGCTGTTAATAGAAAAAGTTTTAATCATAATTTCAGCAAATTTTGCGATATTTAAACGAACCATAAACAACAGGTATTTCAAAAATTAACTTTTATTTCCCACAAAACTTGTTGAAAAAACTACTTACGTTTAAACAACAAACTTTCAAAAATTCGAGAAAATCCTAATAAAAACTTAAGAAGAGCAAAGGGAGGTGTTGATCCTGACCCAAGAATCGTCAATTTATCGTCCAAAAATTTAAATCCAACACAAGTGTCTACTTGAAAAAGGACTTAAATTTAATATTATTCAAAGAGAACCACCTCTTGTTGATATTTGTGCTGAAATAAAAAACGCAACAAATTTTTTAGAACGAATTGAAGGAGAATTGAGAAGTAATGAGTTTAAAACAAAAAATTATGCTACTAATAAGACGCATTCCAAGGGCTGGTTCAAAATTTTGCCTTCAGACAAAGAGGCAAAATTGTAGTAGTTGATACAAATTCCTACGCAGAAAAATCATACGAGCTTATCCACGGTACAACAGTTTATAGAGAAGTTCAATTACCGCTGCTGCTCGTCAATTGATTTGGCAACCCATTTTTTTATACACAAACCGAGGCGTTTGTTTTAATGCAATGTCGACAACTAACAGCTCTTTTTAAACAACTAGTTATTTCAGGCGATATAAATAAAGAGGATCAAAAACGTTTTACCGCTACAACAGGTCGTATTCCTAAATGGTATGGCTTACCCAAATTGCATAAGCAAGGAGTTCCGTTAAGATCTAGAGTTTCATGTGTTAATGTGTTTTTCAATAGTGTACAAATCCATTTACGTGATATATTAACAACTTATACGCAAATGTGTTCTTCTTATGTCAAAAACGGGCAAGATTTTAAAACAAAGCTTGAAGTAGTTCAACCCACTTACCAGACTGAAATGTATTCATTTGACATTGTTAGTTTATTCCCAAAAGTCCCTATCAAGAATCCATTGACGCTATCATGCGGCTTGTCACTTCTGATCCCTATCTTTTTATAGAACTAACATTACGCCTGCTATCAGGCGTCTCCTTAATTTTTGCGCAGCCCAAACTTATTTTATTTTTGACGACAAGCTTTTTCACAATACTGGCTACAGTATTTTTACAACGGATTGAATAAAGGACTATCTCCACTTTTTTGTACAAGCCAATAAATATTATGGATCCGTTACATGAACGACATTTCCCTTCTTTGGAAAAATGGACAAATCGCGCTTTCTGAGTTTTACAATATTGCAACACATTACACCCAGATATAAAGTTCACCATGGAAAAAAAGGTTAATAACAAACTGCTTTTTTTAGACGTCTTGGTACATAAAACTGAGGAAAATTTTCAGTTTTCTGTACACAGAAAAATTACTCACGGTGATCTTTATCTCAATTATAATTCCAATCACTCGCACACCACAAAAACAGGATTAATAAAAACACTTATTCTTTCTGCTTCAAGAATTTGTTCTGCACAGTTTTTAAATCCTGAAATTCAGCATGTAAGAACTGTTCTATCAAATTCTGGTTTTCCTAATAATTTACTAAATAGAGTAACTACTCAAACAATAAGAAATTTTAATTTAAGGTCACATCGCAATCAATTATTACCGTGCAGTTGTATACATATTTCAGCTTATCCTACAATACCCAAATCGTTCTATAGAATTTTTAAACAAATTAGTACTGATATTCGTTCAAAATCGGCAAAACCAATGTAGCTAAAATTAGATAAAACCATAACGCCCCTACCACTTTCTGAAAGATTCGGGGTTGTTTATTCATTACCATGTACTTGTGGCGCCGTATACGTTGGTGAAACATCTAAACCGCTAAAAGAACGATTTAACCAGCGACTTATTTCTACATAAGACCGATATTCTACCTCCAAACATCCCTGAACACCACGACCACACTATTTCGAGATTTCTCCATTCTTTGCAAAGAAAAAGCAGCTTCTATAAGAAAAATTAAAGAAGCAATTTTTACCAAGATTAAACACAAAACTATTAACCGCTGCCTAAATTTATCCCCGTTATTAGCCCCAGCACTAGTAAAAATTCAAAATTTGTTTCGGGATTAAAAATTAAAAAAGTTTTTTTTCTTTTTTAAATATTTTATGTAATAACAACAATGTACCGATCTTTTGTTTTATTTTATTTTATTGTGTTTGAAAACGGTTGGTGACAATTGAAACCGGTCACACGTTTTATCGTAAATAAAATTCCTACGCCAAAATCCCATCTTGTATTCACAGTTTTATCATGGCGTCTCAAAATGTAATTAGAATTGTTTTTTATAAAAAATTTTTTAGTTGAAGTTATATAGCCACATGTTGTTCCATTTTTCTTTGATAGTAAACTTTCTAGACGGAACATAAAAAGCAGGCACTTAATTATATACTGTGCTCTGTCTTTTTATATCCACATCAGCAAGTTATTAAGATCCCACGACGAAGTAATCACCAGAACTGCCACATAAGCTTTATAAGGCGACTATGAAACGCGCTATAACAGCTTATATGAACAGCCTGTGATTTTAAGCTGAATAAGTTGAAGCTAAAAATAAAATATTAACTTATACATAACCACTATCTCAAATAGCATAAAAAATGTGAACTCAATGCTTGCCAGTGATTTCAAAACAACACTTAAATGTGCGGTGTGGAGTCAAACTTTTTGTCTTTAATTTTGATAATTTTTTGTGAAAACCTTACCCCTGGCCCCAATAGCCCACAAAAACTTTTTAACAAAATATTTGCAGTAAGTCAGAAGTTATGACCCCCAAAATTGGCATTTTTCGAGAATTCTGTACGTGACAAATTGCTCAATGGGTATTACGATTTACGTTAAAAATTATGCACTCAAAGAAAGCGGCTATTTTCTGCTCTAATTTGATACCTTGATCGTTATGATTGGTGCAGTCTTTGTCAAAATATTGCGTTTCCCATACAAAAAACTCCCGATTTTTTCACTAAAAACGCGAAGTGAAGGAAAGAAAGGTTGGGCAAACTTCACAAATTCACAAACTTCATTTGGTGTTTTTAACGAAAAAATCGCGGGTTTTTTGTATGGGAAACGTAATATTTTGACAAATACTGCATCAATCTTAACGATCAAGGTATCAAATTAGAATAAAAAATACCTGTTTTCTTTGAGTGCATAATTTCTAACTTAAATCGTAATACCCATTGAGCAATTTGTCACGTACGGAATTGTCAAAAAATGTCATTTTTGGGGGTCATAACTCCTGACTCACTGCAGATATTTTGTTGAAAAAATTTTTGTGGGCTATTGGGGGCAGGGGTAAGGTTTTCACAAAAAATTATCAAAATCGAAGACAAAAAAGTCCACACTGCTGCACATTGGAATCCACTGAAAGTCAAGGATGCAATACGGATTAAAACATACATGGGCAAGTTGGTCCGGAGTGGGGGGGTTAAACTCCAAATTAGGGGTGGGGGTTAAAATCCGAGAAACGCAAAATGCCCTTATCGTTTTTTTTTTTCTGGAGTGCATTTTACCCGTATCGTTTTTCGAGTTAAAGGAAAAAATAGGTAATAAACGCTAATTTTAGGTCAAAAAGGCCTTTTTATTATATTTTTGAGCTTTTTACTGTTTAAAACATTTATTTTGACCTCAAAACTTAAGTTTGGAGGCAGTTGGAAGTCAGTTTGAAGACATTTTTTTCTTCATTTTTTCAAAATTGGGGGGTTAACCTTTTCTTCCCCCCACTTCTGAGTGGGGGTTAAACTCCTCTTCTCAGAATTTGGGGGGGTTAACCCCCCCCCCACAAAACCCTTCGTACCCATGTATGGCATTAAAATGAATCGACATAAAGCTCCTTGTCCCCAGCAGGATCCAATTAGCGTTTCGTGCATTAGTCTTAAACGCCCTTGGTGTTGCACTCATCAGTAAGACCACCAAGCCTAATAACACATAAGCATTAACCCAGACCTGTGCACTGTTTAGAAATGTCCCTTGCTTTATTGGGAGATTTGCCCCCCTCCCGTTTCATTGCCCCCCCCCCCCCGCCAAAAAAAGAAAAAGTACCCTAAAATTATGACGCCATTTTTACTTATGATGACGCCATCATCACGAATTTTAGCCTATCTGTTTTTAGCCTATCTTGATGTATTTTAAGCCATTTTAGACCTATTTTTATCTTATTTTCGCTTTTTGTCCCTTTTTTCTCTTTTCCCTTCTTTTTTCTCTTTTTTTCTCCTTCTTTTTCTCTTTTTTTTCTTTATCCCCTGCTTGCCCCCAGTTTCAAAAAAGTTGCCCCCCGTGCCCCCCTGTTTTGGAATTGCCGCCTTTCCCCCCTCCAATAAAACCCCGGGGGGCTTTGCACAGGTCTGTAAACCAACAAGCTTATTATATAAGCAACAAAGCATGCATAACATTAAAAAACATTATATAACACATAAAAACAAAGGAGAACTATAGTCCATACAAAAATGATGCGAACTGGCGGAAACTCAGACTTTGAAATGTTATATATCCATTACGGAGGTTAGAATATGTGGGACATATATGGGAGCATAGCTTAGAGACTTGACTATCTTTTGAAAAGGTTAGGAAAACATGTTTTTCGATGACGTTATCACTACAACCGATGCGGTGAAAAAACCTGGTCCCCAAAAAATTAAAACTTTTTAATTAGTACGAGATAAGAAACGCCGCTTAGTATGCTGTTAAAACATACTTTTCTGAGTTTTTTCTGAAAGTGTGATCAAAATCGGCTCGCTAAATTTTTTTTAGAATGCGTTAAATGCGCGCGGTTTTCGCGAATCTTTGCCACGCTAATACACTGTCCGAATTATTTATTTTGTTTTGCTTCCTGCTCGAAGTCTGTACGATATTGATCATATTGTTATATATTAAATGTCGCCAATTTTTATTCCTTACTTTTGACCTAAAATTTTTTTGGGGGGGTTGACCCCCCGCGGCTAGGGGGAGAGCCAAACACGAATGCCGAAATTTTTTTCCAAACCCATCAAAATGTAAAATTTATCACATATGACGAATTTTGATATATTGTTTGTGTAAAAAAACCTAATATTAAGCTTACAATAAGCTGTCAAAAATGATTTGAAGCATTCCAAGCCCGTATGCTGGCAGCAGCAAACCTTTAAATTAAAAACTTTTAAAAAAACTAAGGTTTATTTTTTTCGAATTGTAGGTTATTTTGATAGAAAATCATATTTTCAAATTTAAAATCCTACTACAAAAAGGCCAAATATCGCAGCTAAAAAATACTCTTTTTTAAATGTTTTCTTACTTGCAAACATGTTTTCCCGTTTGTCAACACAAAAACAAATTTCTAATAACTACAATGTATGTCTCTTAACTTTTGCCAATACCCCAATGTAATTTTTTAAAGTAATGCTATTTTTTGTGTAAAAACGTTTGAATCCGCGATCTGGTCTGAATTGCGTCATTTTAATTGCGTAAAAGCCAATAAAAATCATCAATTATGACGTAATAACAAAAATTTGCATGACGTAAGGAAGTATTTTGAAGTTTCAACGAAAATTTATTTATTTATTTTGCGTTTTCATGGGGTTCTTTGGACCATTTTCTAATATTTTAAATCAAAATAAATTCAAAAAATTTAAAACTAATCTTTTAAAGTTTATTATTCTTCTAAAACTTTTTAATTAAAAGGTTTGCTGCTGCCAGCATAGGGCTTGGAATCCTTCCAAATTTCAAATTCGTCATTTTTGACAGCTTATTGTAAGCTTAATATTAGGTTTTTTTACACAAACAATATATCAAAATTCGTCAGTTGTTAATAATTTTGCATTTTTGATGATTTTGAAAAAAAAGTTTGAAAAAAATTTTCGGCATTCGTGTTTGGCCCCCGGGGGGTCAACCCCCAAAAAAAATTTTTAGGTCAAAAGTAAGGAATAAAAATTGGCGGACATTTAATATATAACAATTCGTACACACTTCGAGCAGGAAGCAAAACAAAATAAATAATTCGGACAGTGTATTAGCGTGGCAAAAATTCGCTAAAAATCGCGAAAACCGCGCGCATTCAACGCATTATTAAAAAATTTGAGCGAGCCGATTTTGCTCAAACTTTCAGAAGAAACTCATGTTTTAACAGCATACCAAGCGGCATTTCTTATCTCGTACTAACTAATAGAAAAGTTTGGAACTAGGTTTTTTTCACCGCATCGGCTTTAGTGATGACGTCATTCAAAAACATTTTTTCCTAACCTTTGTAAAAGATAGCCAAGAGTCTAAGCTATGCTCCCATATATGTCCCGCACATATTATAACCTCGGTTATGGATATATAACATTTCAAAGTTCGAGTTTTATCGCCAGTCCGCATCATTTTTGTATAGCCTATAGAATAAAATGTTGTGATTTTTATAATTGTATAGCGTTTTGTTCAATATATTAATTGAAGTCGGAAAAAAAGACGGCTGGCGAAAAACTTTGAATGATAAATAAATATTTATTAAGATACACAAGTTTAGCTAAGTAAGAATTCTCAACCTAATTTTATATAAATTGAACATTTTTTTGTTGAAAAAAATATACTCATAATTTTGGCAAATAACTTTTGTTTTGGTTTTATTTGTATAGATTTACTATTTCTTAAAAATAGCTAAAACAGTTAAAAAGTCCGAATAAGAAAAAGTGTGAATAAGAAAAAGAAAAAAGTTGCCTTAATTTCGGCCACCAATTTAGGCTGTTAAAAAATTGGCTCATTTTTAAAACACAAAAGAACTAGCACAAAAGTAACTGGATGAATGTTGAAAAAAGTGTTTTTGTAAAAGGTTTTTATTTTTGTTATTCTGCATTATCAACATTTTCATACAAAAAGTAATTTTTTTGTGATTTTTTTAATTTTTGTTTTGTGTTTAAACTGTATAAAATTTAGAACGAAGCACTATATAACCTTAAAATATATTTTATTTTAAGGCTCAAAATTGTTTTACTAGACGAATTTTTAAACGATGTAAGAAAAAGTATATATCATATGAAGAACGTCTTAGTTACCTAAACCTTGAAAAACTTGAACAACGAAGAAATAATATTGATTTATGTGAATGTTATAAAATTTTGAATCAAAAAACAAGTCTTAATCCAAACTCTTTTTTTAGTTTGAATCAGAATCCAACAAGAGGCCATTCATTTAAGTTAAAAGTTCAGAAAAGTAGAATTAATGTGAGAAAATATTTTTTTTGCAATCGAGTTGTGAGCAAATGGAATGCTTTATCCCAAGAACAAATTTCAGTTACTACCTTGGATTTATTTAAAAAAACTTTAAATACATAAATTTTAATATCTTTGTTTATCATTTGAATTATATGTTCTTATGTGGTTAATAAAAAAAAATAAATTTTTTTTAAGAACTTTAAATCTTTATACAGAAATATTATTATCAACTTCTCACTTTCATTTTTATTTCAAAAGAATAGCTTACTAATGGCTCAATTTAGTGCTTTTTTAAGCCTTTGAGTCATTTTCTAGAGAATAACCATGTCTTTGTTTTAGTTTCCTGGCGGCCGTAATTGGTTCGCAATTATTGTATTTTGCTTGTGATATTCTTTCTAGAATAAACTTTGACTTTGACTTTGACTTTGTTAATAATCATGTTTTGATATTTTCTTAAAATCACTTTGCAATGCGTTTAATTAACTGCGCATTTTAAGATTCCGTTAATTTCGGCCACCTTAAAATTTAGGTGAAAGAACCTGCCGTTTTTTTACTGTTTTCAAATATCATCGTACTACCTTATTTATTAAGATTTTTTTGCTCGTTTGACTTTTTTTGACGTTTTTTTAAGCCAAACAAAGATTCAACAAAAAAATCGGGATATTAAAACTTGTTTTTTAAGGTTTTAACATAATTATTTAAGTCTTGCTAATCATAGGTGGGCAGGGGGGTTATACCCCCCAAAATCCTGATTATGGCCGAAAGCCCCCCCCCCCTCCTCCTAAAATTTGTGGTTATCCCGGACACCCCCTTAAGATTTGGGAGGTCCCAGTACTAAAAACGCTAAAAATGGGGTGTTTAAGGTATACCCCCAAAAAAAATTTTAGGACACCCCCCCCCGAATTTCGGGGGTCGGGTATACCCCCCTAAATCCAGAGGCTGCCCACCTATGTTGCTAATAAAGTTTATTAAAGTTTTATTAAAGTTTGCAAACGGGAAAAAATTCAGTTATATGTACCAAGAACAATACCTAAGGATAAATTTGCAACCATAGGTGAGAAAGAGGGGGGGGGGCAGGATGGGGTCAACGCCCTCCCCTTAGCCTCGAAATTTTGTACCCCGGGTCGACCCCCCCCCCCTAAAAAGCTCGAGGGTCCGGACCCCCATGGAACCCCCTCCTAGATCGTTTGATTTTTAGACCAAATTATGGGTCGATTGTAAAAACTAGAAAAAACATATCCAAAAAAATAAAAAAGGTGGCTAAAATTAAGTCAGCTACCCTACTTTAATTAAAATTAATAACTGGTACTCAGTAATAAAACTTTATATTTTACCTTGTCTTGGAAAAAATAATAGTGTGATATTTTTGTTTAATACACTGTTATTGTAGTTTGAGCTAATTTACTAAATACGACCGACTAATTCGGATTTATTGAATTACCGTTGTAAAGAAACAAAAAAAAACAGATCGCTAAGAACTTAATTGTGTTTCAGGCCAGATATTGGACGCCATACGGAACCTACGGTCCCTCCTGGGGCAGGGCGATCGGCGGGCGGCGACAGCCCTTCCCGCACTTCTACAGGTCCAGCCAAGACGAGGAGTCCGGATGGTGGTCAGAGGAGGAGGAACCAGGCCCCCGTCGCCCCGCCCCCCGCCCCGCCCTCTACCAGCGCTCAGCCATTCCCGAACAGAGGGCCATTCCCGCCCTTTTCAACGATTACTGGGAACGCGGAACGTCGTCAGCACGAACCAATCATTCTCCACGACTCCCACCCACATACCAGCGGTAACACCCATCCGTTTTACTATTTTTACAAAAGATATGCGCAGCGGTAAACTACGAAAATGGCGTCTATTTGATAAATTTTTTAAAGTTATTATATTTGGCCAAAAAGCTGAGTAGAAAAAAAGGAAGAACGCGTATGTAAGCAGCCTTTCAGATTTTGGTTTGAGGTTTTTTTGCCAAAACCCGCATTTTTATTTTTATCAACCTTCAAATTTCAGTGGAAAAGGGTGTCGACAGTTTTTTAGTGTTATATTAAGCCTTATAATCACCCTTCCCCGCGTGCTAAAAATTTTTAAAAGCAACTCTTTAAAATTTGGGATTACCAGGAATACTTCCTAATGTTATGTTAAAAGAATAGATTGTTTTCTTAGCTATCAGAGATGTAAATTCTTAACAAATTGATTTTTTTCTGTTCGCGATAAAAGGTCAGTAATTTGCAGACCTGTGCACGGTCTGGAAATGCCCCCTTCCCCCGTTTTATTAGAGGATTTGCCCCCCCCCCCCGTTTTATTGCCCCTCCCCGCCAAAAAATGAAAAAGTACCCTAAAATTATGACGTCATTTTTAACCTATGATGACGCCATCATCGCGAATTTTTTGCAGTTTTTAGCCTATTTCAATGTATTTTAAGCCCTTTTAGACCTATTTTTACCTTATTTTTCAATTTTTGTCCCATTTTTCCTTTTCACTTCTTTTTTTCTCTTTTTTCCCAATTTTTTTTCTTTTTTTTCTTTCCCCCTGCTTGCCCCCCCCCCGTTTTATTGCCCCCCGTTTTAAAAAAATTGCCCCCCGTGCCCCCCCTGTTTTGGCCGTGCCCCCCGGTAATTTGTATTATAAAAACGTATACAGAAAGTATATTCTGCACTTAAGTTTGTCGTACTAACTAATGTAATGTTTATATTTAGGGCACACTATCGGAAGGTTGCCAATTTCTAACGGGGTGGCACCCGAAAGAACCCTTTCCTCATCCCGTTACCAACCACCATCTAATCACCAATCATCCGCTACTACCGCCGGTGTGCCTCGGACTTATTTTCCGGAAAACGAGGCTGTAGACCAAAACGGTAAGTCCGCCCCTGCTGGCCGTCCGCCGGACTACCAACAGGTCCTGAGGCAGCAGCGCGGGCAAGCGGGCGTCCAAAGCAGTGGCGTACTGTCGGCGGGCGCGCTGATGTCGCGCAAAATCCGCCCTTCCTCCAACACCTACGACTACGTCGGCCATCGCGGCGGCGGCTCCCTCTCCGCTGGGAATTTGCACAAACAAAAACAACGGGACGGGGAGGGAAATAATTTGCATAATACGAAGGAGAACGGGGCCAATCAGATTCATCAGTCCCCGGGTGCAGTGGAGTACACGGAGGTGCGGCGAAGCGGGCGTCTGGCTGTATACGGCGGAGTGCAAAGCAACGGCTCTCACTTCATGAAACAGTTCTCCAGCGTACAAGAGGAAGAGAGCAAGGGATTCGTTGTGCGAATGTGAACGCTCCCCGCCTTTTCTCACACACCCCCTAAATACACAAGATGCTGACGCTTTTTTATCAAGTGAATTGTGATGATAAAAATTGAAGATTTCAAATAATTGATAACCGGTTCACCTGCATGCCTTTAATACTGGATAGCGAGAATTCGAACTTGGGAGTTCAGTGCAATAAAACTTGTACAATACTCCTAACTGGATCGATGAGCACGAATTGTTGTGTGCAATTTTATCAATACTTACGTATTAATGTTAGTTATGGGAGCGCATTTAAAATATACAACCTAATTTTATTTGTTTTACTTTCTTTAGAAAACAAGAAATAAGCGTGTTTTTCCTTTTTTTAACTGTTTTGAAAAATACTGCCATAGTGAATAAACCAAATTGGTTTCGATTACACAATTAAATTGGTTAATGCTTCGTCGAAATTGTCAAATGACAAAAATCTAAAACGAAAATTACAACAAATATTAATGGCTGTGTTTTGGATATGGCTTTTTGATTTGGGCATCGTGCTCACGCTAAGTACGCCTTTGAATTTTCACAACTAGTGCTTTGGAATTCGTGGTCTTTTGGATACTTTGGACGAAATATTAACCAGACTTACTTTTCTGCTAATATTTAATAAAATCTTTATGCGGCAAACTATTTAATATTATGTGTGAGATTCGCACCTTGCCTTTTAAACCAATCAATAATTTTGTTTTCTAACTTATCGTCTTACTACGTGTGTTGTGGGTTAATATATTTTTACTACCGATGTTTTTGTTCTTCGCTTACTCATTGCTTATTTTACTGATTTTTTTATTTTTGTGTTTTATCAAACTTTTCTAATTATACTGGCGAAAATTATACTGGGAAAAATGAAATTTCTTTTGTAGTTTAAAAACTATGTAAATTCTAAACTTTTAGATTAAATTTTTTTTATTTTTCTCCACTGGATGTGAAAGCTTGTTAATAATGTTGGATTGAAATAGTAAAACCCTTACCTGTGCATCGGCTAGCCCACAACCGGAGGAGAGTATCTAAACACAGCAACCAAAAGAAAGCCTCCTCCCACGAGAGCAAAAAAGAAAAACAGCAGGGAAAAAAAGAAAAAAATTTTTTCTCTCTGTTACCCCCACCCAACCCGGGGGGCACAACACCCACAACAGGCGGGGAGGCGAGGAACCGCCCAAAACCAAGTAAGCAATTCCAGTCTATGTATATTATATATTTTTATTGAAGAAACAATTTTTAATAGACCCCTTCCAAAAATTATATTAAAATAAGAAATTAAATTTTTAAAACTCGTGTGAGATTTGTTTAACTAAAAACAAACCTTATTTACTTAGGTACAAAGTTCCAGTTATATTGCGTGAATCTCAATAATACACTACGTTTATTGTTGAAGGTACAGTGAGCTAAATGATCAAGTTTTTTATTACTGGTTTTTGGAAAGTTAAACCTATTTGAAAAGACGCGATGTGGTTTATAAGTGTTTGTTATTATTCCATTTGGCCCATACGTGCCTATAAATCGATTAAACCACATAATTTACATGGTTTTGCAAATTAGAAGCTATGATTTAGCAAATTTTGATTCTCAAAACTAAAAACCAAGACTAACCTCAATCTATGTTAATAATTTTAGAAGAGGAAAAAACAAGCGTAATATTTTTAGTACTTTCGAAAACCAAGAATTAGCACACCGCACCTTTAATTGAATTTTAAGATTACATTAAGCAAGTTTTTTTTGTAAATTATATCAGTGAATTTTGATGATTTGTATATTTGCTATGGTTGTTTATTGTTGAATTTTATAACCAGTTTTTAGGGACAATAATTGTCTTTTTTCTGTTTCCTTGGTGCCTTTAAGCTTTCAACAGCATAAATTCTCGTGTTGTGTCAGATAGGACCAATTTTATTTTTTTTAAATACTTTTATTTTTTGTTACATAACATATCAGTCAAAAAATTTCTCACTTTTTTGTTTATACAATTGTTATGTTATAAATTTATACAACTGTTCATATATTATGTACGAAAGTTTCAGACATGTATCCGGCACGATTGTGTACATCAATTATGTAACTAGCCTAATGTATATAAATTATTACTGCATTTTTTATTATAAAGTCGGTGCTTATTATAAATTTTATAAAAAGTTTCAAAAAAATCCACTATAGCATATTGCATAACAAATCAATTATTGACAGACAATACTCCAACAATGCATCAATAGATTTTTTCAACAATTTTTAATATTTTAAAATAAGTTGTAATTTTCACCTGAGACCGACTCTTATTGTTAGGAGCCACCCCGTACCGGCCCGATAGGCGGTGGTATAATAATATTTCTTTATGAAGAAAACACTCCACCTACTTCTTTTTAAAAAAAAAAGGGAAATCAGCACCTGTACCGTTCTTAAATCAAGGCATGAAATAGATATTATTCTAATTGTATTTTTATGGATATTATTAATTTAAGTTTCTTAAGTTTAAAAAAAAAAAAAAAAAAAATAAATTTTCAGACACAATTAAAAAAATAAATAAATCATTTTTTTTGATTTTTTTTTATTAAACAATTAAGACACTACTGAGAAGATCGGGGAGCTCATGTGAAACTTCGGAAATCCAGAAGATGATTAAAGACTAATAAATATATAATACAAGAGAATGTCCGACTGTACACTAAATTTTTTACCAAAATTTTGCGAGAAAGTCGCACCTTCGAATTAATGTGCGACTTTTCTCGCGAAAATCCGCCATTTTCTGCTAGTTTTTCCGCGCTGCGAGTTTTAACACAGTGTTAGTTTTCTTGCAGTGAGGAATGCAACTTTTTTCGCATCTATACTGCTTTATTTGCACTGCGATTATTTTTGCACTGCGAGTCTGGCTGCGCAACAAAAAAATAAAAACAAAGCGGAGCGAAAATTTTGTGTTTAAATGAGTAAAATTTGTTTTTTTTACCTTAGGACGTTATTTTTTTCTAATTTTAATGAAACAAAGTAACCTTCCAACGTTTTAAAATTAAATCAAGTTTCGATGTGTACTCTATTTAAAATGATCACCAGCGTCTGTATTTTTTTTGTTATGCAGTTAGACTCGCAGTGCTAAAATAATCGCAGTGCGAATAAAGCAGTATTGAGTGCAAAAGAAGTCGCAGTCCCCACTGCGAGAAAACTAACACTGTGTTAAAAATCGCAGCGCGGGAAAACTAGCAGAAAATGGTGGATTTTTGCGAGAAAAGTCGCACACAAATTTAAAAGTGCGACTTTTTTCGCAAAATTTTGGTCAAAAGTTTAGTGTACAGTCGGACATTATCTTGTGTTATATATTGGAGAAAAAAAACCAACAAAAAAGAAAAAAAAAAACACAAAACCAACAAGAAACAAAAGCAAAAAAAAAACAAAACAAAACAAACACACACCACCACAAAACCACAAACACCAAAACCAAACTTGTTACCATTTAAAAACTTAAATTTACTATATTATTACTCACTATCGTGCTAGTAATGCTTTGCCTAAATTTTTTGGAAAGATGAGCTATTTAGCATTGATATATCTATAAACTGTATGCATCTAAAAAAATTGTTAAGTAAACATCTAGTTGTACATAATTAAATTGCTTGTAGACAGAGAAACAGCCAATGGCCGAAATTGAAGCTTGTTCAAAATTTAGTCAATTACCCTTGCGAAGTTGCGTGGCTATTAACAATGCAGTAAAATAAGAATGCCTGAGTTTCTAGGTTTATTAGACCAGTGCAAAGTTCCTACATAATATGCAATATCGTAAAATCATAAAATAAATAATCCTACAATGTATGAAAAATACAAATGAATTACACTGTGTTTTGAACGCGCTCTTTTTGCAATTTGATTGCCTTTAATTGTTTACAAAAACTCTAATATTGGAGATTTTCATGATAAGTAAAACCTAAAAGTGCCGTATTCTAAATCATGGTGTAGTTTTTTCGCTTACTTTTTGGTATCAATCGATGTTTCAGGTGTCACTGAGTAAAAAATTGTATTACAAAAAAATTTTTAGCGGTTGCCGAGATATTAGCAAGAATATAGCTTAATTATTTCATCGATTTTCCCTCTCAGACAGCAGTAAATACGTACGCCGGATGAGCGATTAAAAAAACAAACCTGCCAAGATTGAACTAAACTCAAAATAATCAAATAGTTTATTTAAAATAAATCATTATAACTGCAATAAAGTAAATAAAAAGACACAGAAATTATAGTAAATACAAAAATGATGCGGACTGGCGACAAAACTCGAACTTTGAAAGGTTATATCTCCATAACGCGAGGTAGAATATGTACTGGACATATATCAGTGCAAAGCTCAAACTTTTGGCTATTTTTTGAAAAGGTTCGAAAAAAAATTGTTTTTCTATCACGTCGTCACAACGGCCGATGTGGTGAAAAAAACCTGGTCCCAAAAAAAAGCAAAACTTTTATTAGTATGAAATAAGAAACAGTGCTCGGTATGCCATAGGTGGGCAGGGGGGTAATACCCCCAAAAATCCCGACTATAGCCGACACCCCCCTAAAATTTGAGGGTACCCCGGTTACCCCCCCCATAAAATTTGGGGGTCCCAGTACTAAAAACTCTAAAAATGGGGTATTTGAGGTATAGGCACCTTGCACTGGAACTTGTTTATACATGAAGTATGCAATATACATAAGCGTCACCATAATGGATAATTACCGTACTCCTACTTATCTTTTCGTTGTATGCGAATCAACCGACCGGGATTTACGCGCGCTTTCGCGGTTGATCTGCATACTACGAAAGATAAGTAGGAGATACGGTAATTATCCATTATGGTGACATTTATGTATATTGCATACTTCATATATAAACAGGGTTATAATGAAAGGTGCCTATACCCTAAAAAAAATTTTGGGACACACCTCCAAAATTTGGGGGGTCGGGTATACCCCCCAAAATCCGGGAGGCTGCCCACCTATGCGGTATGCTGTTAAAACATACTTTTTAGAGCTTTTTCTGAAAATTTGAGCGAAATCAGCTCGCTTAAATTTTTTTTATGATGCGTTGAAAGCGCGCGGTTTTTGCGATTTTTCGTCAAATTTATATACTGCAAAAAAGATAGGTTTTTGTTTTGCTTCCTGCTCAACGTGTGTACGATTTTGATCATATTGTTCTATATAAAATGTCCGCCGTTTTTTATCTCTTACTTTTGACATAATTTTTTTTGGGGGGTTGACCCCCCGGGAGCTAGGGGGGCAAACACAACTGCCGAAAATTTTTTTCAAAATTTTATTCAAAATTATCAAAAATGTAAAATTTATCACATATGACGAATTTCGATATATCGTTTGTGTAAAAAAACCTAATATTAAGCTTACAATTAGCTGTCAAAAATGTCGAATTTAAAATTTGGAAGCATTCCAAGCATATATGGTGGCAGCAGCAAACTACGGGTGTGCATTGCCGGGAAATTTCATTTTAGCCGCGCCTTAGCTTTAGTACTAAAGGTTAAAAAATCGTTAAGCCTTAGCTTTAGTACTAAGCCCAAAAAAGGCTTAGTACTAAAGCACTTTAGCCTTAGCTTTTGCCAAACTGACAAATATGGATATGTTCCTAAATTTTAAAAATTATCCCTTTTTTAAGGTAATTTTTGGCATTGCATTGTTAAGTTTAGGGTAAAAACTCAACATTAAAGATCTTTTTAAGGTCCTAGCTTTATATTTTAAAAATATTATTTTTAGGGTTAATTTTACTATTTTAAAGTTGCTCTTGTAACTGTATTTTAGTTTTAACTTTAAATGTTAACAGATGTATTAAAATGGCTAACTATCAAGAATAGTTTTTCTGAAATGAATATTTAAAGCAACAAAACATTTAACCAACATTTTTTATTAAAAAGAACGCTTACTGCATAATAAACTTTAAAAAATACCCATTTGAAATTGTAAAAATAAGATTATTTTAATATTAAGCACTTAGAAACTCCAAAAATACTTCAAAAAAGCAAAAAATCAGTATTTTCTAATGCTTAAACAAAAATAAGAAACAAAAAAAAATAAAACCCCATATTCATAGCACCTTAAAACCAAATTTCGTTTTAATCACTTTAATTAGCATTATTGTTTAAAATATTCACTCATGTTTCTGTTTCTTTTAAAGTAAAAATATAGTATATTCAAGTTTATATAAGCATGGTTTTAGGCAGCTAAGAGTGAGGGAAGGGGTTGAGGTGGTTGGTTACCGGCGGTAAATTGCATCTTAAATTCTGGGGAGGATGTATGGAAAATTTTGAAATCTAAAAGAGGGTCAGGGTGTGTCTTGTGGATTTTCAAAACAAAATACTTTAGAGGTGTCAGATTAAAATTCTGGAGGGGAGCCAGATTAAAAAAAAAGAAATTTTCTGAGGAGAACTCGATTTTTGTCTAGGAGGGAGGTTCAAAATTTTGAGGTTAAAGGACCCCATCATACCTCTCCACTTCATGAATAGAAATCTCATTAAATAATCATGTTTTTGATTGGTGAACACTTTTTTTTGGTTTTTTGGTCATTTTTTGGCCAATCATTTTTGGGTGATTTTTAATTTTCCTGGCAAAAGCTAACGTTTTGCCGGGCCCATACCTTTTGCCGAGCTTTTGCCAGCTAATTTCAGCTTAGCCACGCTTTAGCTTTAGTACTAAGCCCAAAAAACCCTTTAGTACTAAAGCACTTTAACCTTTAAACAAAGCAAAGCAAAGCAAACGTTTAAATTAAAATTTTTTTCAAAAAAATAAGCCTTAAAAGCTCTTTTTTTCAAATTTCCAGGTTATTTTGTTAAAAAACATATTTTCAAAGTTAAAATCCTACTACAAAATTGCCAAATATTTCAGCTACAAAAAACTGTTTTTAAGTGTTTTTTACTTGCAAACATGTTTTCCCGTTTGTGAACACAAAAACAAATTTCTAATAACTATGCCTCCCAACTTTTGCCAGTATCCAAATGTAAATTTTTGAAGTAATGCTATTTTTTTTGTGTAAAAACGTCTGAATCCACGATCTGGTTCATAAATGTTGCTACATTTTAAATATTTAAAAGAAAGGAAATCCTATGATAAAGCATAGGGGTTTGCAATTAATATAGAAATCATCAATTATGACGTAATGAAAAAAAAAATGACTTCAACAAAAAAACAGCATGTTGGGAACTTTTATGAAACAGCGCCCTGGTCTGAATTGCGTCATTTTAATTGGGAAAGAGCCAATAAAAATCATCAATTATGACGTAATGACAAAAATTTTCATACCTTAACGAAGTATTTTCGAGTTTTAACGAAAATTTATTTTGCGTTTTCATGGAGTTTTTTTAAACACTTTTTAATATTTTAAATCAAAATAAAAGAAAAAAATTTCAAATCTTCTAAAGTTTGTTATTTTTGCAAAACTTTTGAATTTAGAGATTTGCTACTGTCAGCATATGGGCTTGGAATGCTTCCAAATTTTAAATTCGTCATTTTGACAGCTAATTGTAAGCTTAATTTCAGGTTTTTCCACACAAACAATATATCAAAATTCGTCATATGTAATAAATTTTACATTTTTGATGATTTTGAAAAAAATTTCGGCATTTGTGTTTGCCTTTTGTTTGTTTGCCTGTTTGCATTTATAATTTATATTAATTTATAGGCACCTTGCACTGGAACTCGGTTTATACATGAAGTATGCAATATACATAAGCGTCACCATAATGGATAATTACCGTATCTCCTACTTATCTTTTGTAGTATGCAGATCAACCCTTGAAAGCGCGCGAAATTTCGATTGGTTGATCTGCATACTGCGAAAGATAAGTAGGAGATACGGTAATTATCCATTATTGTGACGCTTATGTATATTGCATACTTCATGTGTAAAACGATTTCCAGTGCAAGGTGCCTATAATATTATCTTTGTTTTTATAACGTTAATCGCTTTTGCGCGCAAAATTTAAAGAGATCAGGCAGTAGGACATATCTATGTTGGATAGTTTTGTTAATTAATACAATTTTGGATACATAATTTTATTGCCAGATTAATTTAGGTGATCAAACAAAATTGTATAAAAAATTTGTTATAAAATTAAAAATAGTATGAATTGGGTTGAAAAAAAAAAACAAAAAAATGTATGTTCACGCCATTGCTAGGAGATAATTTTTAAGCAATTTTGTTGCCTATTTCAAAATATTTTCGCTTAGAACCCCAGCCAAGGTTTCACGCCGCTTATTGTCTTGTGACAGGTATTTCGCTTCCCCGCTCCAAATGAAATCCTGGCTATGGCACTGCACCTGCCCACCTATGGACTCAACCCCGGGCTCATCCTCTGCCCCAAAATAAAATTCTGGTTAGGTTACTAAGACAAAGGGTTATTCTTTTTTGATCCCGTTAGCGGGACTGACAGCCCAATATTCCCCCAAAATGAAGCCTGCAACTCATCGCTTTTCCTGTTTTGTTTTTGTTATTTTTATTAAAAACATTAAACATTGTAGTATTTTCCCCAAAACTCAAGATTTATTGCAGTATAACTATTTGTAGTTATATAAAAGTTTTTCAAAAAAGTCAGGGAGAGCTCTGGAAAAAATCAGGGAGAATACTTAAAATTTTCAAAAATTGGTCAGGAAAGTCAGGGAGAACATTCTACCTTGAGCGCTGGAAACCCTGAAAGGAGAACCGGTGTCAAACTATTTTGATTATGTTAAAGGTTGAAACTAAAATTTAGAAATAATTATTCAGGACTTAAAGTTGTTCAGGATCTAAGATCCATCGGTTCCTATACATACCTTTAAAAATTCGTGATATCTTGCCTGCAGAAAAAAAAGAACATAATTGAAGTTTTATAACAAAACCACCGTTTGCAGAAAACATAGCCCCTCCTCGGGTTTAATACGAGCCAAAATGAAACGTGCACAATAAATATATTATTGGTTCAGAACATATTCATATCAAATCAAAAACAGATTTTATGACTATCTTATAACAAAATATACTAATAATTTAGAAATTAAAAAAATTACCAAAACTAAAATGTATGTTTGTAAACTTGGAATTACTCTCAATCGCTGAACTATTTGTTTTAAATTTGATACAAAATATTTGAATAAAACACACAATATTAAAAAATTTCTCGGTAGTGCGTAAAAAACATTGATTTTCTAAATTTTAAGATTTAATTCAGTTGGTTTAGGTTCAAATTTTTAGGAAAAAAACAAGCTTAAAAATTAATAACTTCTTAATTATTATTATTATTAATTATTTTTGGTTGTTATCATAAAAAATATTATAATTTATTTAAAAATATTTTTATTTAAACAACTCAAGCCATTTTTGTTTAAAGACGAAAATAAAAAGGCTATAAAAACTTAAACATGTAATAATTTCAATACATAAATTATGTCTACTACTTTGTATTTTTCCATTTAAATTACGAGCAGAGTTTCTTTTTTTGTTAAAAGCTGGGTTTTCTTTCTGTGGAACCGCCAGTACCATAGTTGGTATTTTGGTATGATGCCAGACCGCCAGAAGTAGAGGGACTTCTAAAACGTTCTAAAATTTGTTTTTCAAAAAAATAACAATTATATTATTAGTGGTGTTTAGGAGAATATTATATTGTGTTGTTCATTTTTTGTAATTATAGACCGAATCCCCTTAACAAAATCATGGTACTTTGAAAATCAGTACATTACACTATTAAACTTAAAATAGTCCTTTGTCTTGTAAAACAGAATCTAAAACTTTTTATTAGAATAGCAAAAGCTTGTTAGATACGCATATTTGAACATGGACCTGAAAAATCGCTGTAAGAACAATTAAAATTATTTGTGCTTCTCTAAAAGCTTCCATAACTTGCGTCATATCAAAGCAAATTTAAATTTAAATATAATATCAGTTTGTTGTATTTTAGTAAGCTGCACGTTAGTGCTTTTGGATTTTCTTCTTATTTTTTACCTGATACTGTAATTGATTTAATTTTTTCAAAACACCATTATGTTTATTTATTTTATTTTTATTTATTTTCTCTAATAACGGAAACATACATAACATAAAACATACATAACATACATAACAACATAACATACATACACTAGTGATGTTCCTACCCTCTAATATAATGCTCCGGAGCTCTGACAATTTAGATAGATAGATAGATGAACTTTTTTCACCTAAAAACAAGGTAATCACACATATCTATACACACACACATATCACACATTGCAAATCTTGTGGGATTTGCAAAGTGACAGTGAGACCTGGAGACAAGACTGATAACTGCAAGTTCTGCCTTAACCCGTTCCATATCAAGTGTACCGGGTTAACGGAACAAAACTATGCTAAAATTTCGCCTGCTGTCGTTCTGGCCTGTTCTGTGTGCTGCGAGCAACTCCGCACTCTCCCGCAAGAAGTTGCCAGCCTTAAGAGCCGTATCAGCCTGCTGGAAGAAGCGGATTGTCAGTCCATTGATTCCTGCAGTGTCGTCACCGATTCTGAGCCGGAAACTGAAAATGGCGAGCCTTTTTAAGAGCAAAAGCGTCAAAATCGTCGCAGAACCAAGACTGCCGCAGTATCGAAATCTGAACTTGAAGCCGTTGTCCGCCCTCTTGTTGCCGAAGAATAAGAACGCAAAAACAATGAGAAATTCATTGTTCTTAAAGGGGTCCCGGAAGTAGCTTCAAACGATATTTTTGGTGCGAATGCTTTACGGGATTCTTTTCGCTGTTTTAGGGCGAGTACCGCCGAAACCGCTTAAAGTTTTTCGGTTGGGAAAACCCAGTGAAAGATCGTCAAACAGACTGCTTAAAATTCGAATGGAAAGATCGGCGGATTGCAAGGAAATTGTGAACAACAGCAGAGTCCTCCGAAGTCATCATCAATTTTCTGGAGTGTATATCAGACCCAGCTACACCCTTTCCGAACGGAAGCACATTTCTGCTCTTTATCGTGAAAGGGACAGTCTTGGGTCAAACAGTCACTAGTCACTAAGTCTTGCGCCAAGGAAGTTCACCTACTGATTGGGTTGTGATACCAAAAAAGTTCACAGGTTCTACCAGCACCAAACCAGTTCATTCTAAGCCTCAAACACGCAGTCAATCAAAAAGTGCGGGATAGGTAGCGCGTTGCAAAGGTTTATTGTTTAAGTATTTTAATGCCCGCAGTTTAGGAAATAAAATTAATGAATTACTTGCGCTTCTTTCTGAGCAAAATTTTGATTTAGTTTGTATTTCCGAAACTTGGCTTGATGCCACTTATTTAGATTCTTTGTTATCGTGTAATAACTTATATAAAGTGTACAGGTGTGATCGAGTTGGAAAACACGGCGGTGGGGTTGCAATTATAGTTAAATCTAATTTTAAAGTTTCTTTTGTAAAAGTAGATAATAGGTTTGCAAGCCTTGAAAGTGTTGCAATTGACATCATAGGATTAAAAGACACTCTAAGAGTTGTCTGTCAATACCGTACGCCTAGTTATGCTTCTCGCGATGACGAAATTGAAAAAATTCTTCTCCTTTCTGAATTAAATCTCAGTTTGGTTTCTTTGAATTATCCGTGTATCTTTATTGGGGACTATAACTTTCCAAATATTGACTGGAGTATTCCTTCAGTTACAAATAACGACGTTTTGCATGAAATATTTTTTAATTCTATAAGCGAGTGTGGACTTTTTCAATTTGTCCATTTTAAAACCCATAACAGTGGTAATATATTAGATTTACTATTTTCAAATCAAACTGACATACTATGCGACATACAATCTGATGAGCCATTTTCATATACGTGTGACCATATTTCAATTTTATTTCGCGTTAACTTTTCTGTTTCAAATAAAACAAATAACAAACGAGTCATTCGCGATTTTCGTTCTGCCGATTATTCTAAAATTCGAAATTTTCTAAATTCTGTAAATTGGGAAAGAATTATAGCTGAGTCAAATAACGTTAATGATTTATATAGCAAATTTGTTAGTATTAATAAAAAATGTATTGCCACTTTTGTTCCTACAAAAATTATTTCTGACAAAAAGTTTCGTTATCCGCGTCATATATTAGATCTAGCAAGGAAAAAGAAAAAACTTTATCGGTTATCAAAAATTTCAGAATTTGCTAAAACTGATTATAAAGCTTGTGCTAAACGATACAAGCATGCTTTAAATGCGTTTCATGAAAAAATAGAAGCTGAAACCTTAGGTAGTGGGGACATATGTAGATTTTACAAGCAAGCCAGCAAAAAGTTTAAAAATGGTTCAACCATAATTGGACCGATTAAAAGGTCAGATGGTAGTTTTTGCCTTGATTCCCAAGAAAAATGTCAATTATTTAATGATTATTTTTGTAGCGTTTTCACTAAAGACAACAATATATTGCCGTATTTTCCAACTCGAGTCCCTGAAAACATAGGTTTATACAACGTCTTGTTTCCTGTGTCGGAAGTTGCCAAAAAATTAAAAGGTCTTCCGAAAAAATTTTCCAAAACACCTGATGACATTCCTTCCTATTATTTATCTGAACTTAGTGATATCTTAGCCTGTCCTTTAGCGCGCATCTTCGAACTATCTATGCAAACTGGAAAAGTTCCTTTAGTTTGGAAAGATGCTTTTATTCGTCCCATTTTTAAAAAAATATTGCTAGTTTAAAAGAAAATTATAGAGGTATTTCTTTAACATCAATATGTTGCAAAACTATCGAAAGTATTATATTTGATACTATACTAGATTATTTACGAAAAAATAACCTAATAACAAAAGAACAGTATGGATTTCTTTCAGGAAGGTCTGTAGGTTTGCAATTACTAGCCACACTTATGGATTGGATAACTGCTTTGGAGGCTAAAAAATTGGTAGACGTTATGTATATTGATTTTTCAAAAGCCTTCGACACAGTTAGTCATCCAAAACTATTGCACAAATTAAAAGCTTACGGAATCGGTTATGAACTTTTTAACTGGCTTCAGGATTTTTTATCTTTAAGACGTCAACGTGTAATTATTGATAAAGACAAATTTTGCTTAAGTAACGAGGAAAACTATTTTTATTCTGATTTTGCATATGTTAGCAGCGGCGTCCCTCAAGGAAGCGTGCTGGGACCTCTTTTATTTATTTTGTACATAAATGATTTGCCAGAATCTTTAGGGCCTGATTCAAACATTAAATTATTTGCTGACGACGCCAAAATGTATATAGCTTATGAAAACTTTTTACAAAAAAATGATTTCCAACTTTCGTTAAATAATTTTTGCAATTGGTCTTCTGACTGGCAACTTAACGTTGCCATTGAAAAATGCAGTGTTTTGGCAGTTGGAGCAAATAATTCTGATGCTAATTACACTCTTGATAATATAAATATTAAATCAACCTCTGTCGTAAAGGATTTAGGAATTACAATATCAAAAGATCTTAAATTCTCTATATACTGTTCAGAAATCTCGGCAAAAGCTTTAAACAGAATAGGTATTCTCTTTCGATGTTTTAATACAAAAAATATGGCATTACTGCTAAAAACCTACAAATTTTACATTCGCCCACTTGTCGAATTTGAATCTTATGTTTGGTCACCGTTTTATCAAAAAGACATCAATTCCATTGAAAATGTACAAAAAACATTTACAAAAAGGTTATACTTAAGATGCTCTTTTCCAAACGTTGATTATGAGGATAGAATAGCAGATTTAGGTCTGGAAAAACTAGAAACTCACCGATTAAAAACAGGCTTAAAGATGTGTTTCAAAATAATAAATGGATTAGTAGATATTGAACCAAAAACTTTTTTTGTTGTAAATAAAGATACTCGCACTAGAGGTAACGGGGTTAAAATTGTGGGTTCAAAATATAAACTTGACGCAGCAAAATATTTTTTTGTAAATCGCATAATCAATGTCTGGAATTCTTTGCCTGCTAGTATTGTTTTATCAAAATCACTTGCTATATTTACTAAACGTTTAAATAGCCATCTTATATGAATTTTATAATACCTGTTTTGTGTTTTTAATTCAAATTTCACCTTGGTGAATCTTTAAATTTTTAGAAACCTTTGCAACCGTTACATTGACTAAACTTATTTACATATTTTCTTCTCTCGGTTTCTGTTAATATTTGATAATATTCATTTTTGATATTGTGATACCCTTTAGATTCATATATTTTTTAAACATTGTACTTATTTGTTACTAATGTAACGTGTACAATAAACAATTTTCATTTATTCATTCATTCATTCATTCATTCATCTTTTTAATAAGTAAGTAAAGTATACAATAAAGTCAATTAGGGCATATAAAAATAGTTTGGAAATTAATATGTTACATAACAAAAATATATTTTGTGCTCAACAAAGGGAATAATGGGAAAAGACACCTGTGAGTCACGAATACTACTAATTCAAGTGTCTATCAAATTCAGTAAATTTTAAAAAACTTATATTTGACGTTTAAAACTATTTAAGGTCTTAGCTGATACAACATTGTTTGGAAGCTTATTCCAACACTTTACCACTCTTTGTGAAAAGAACTGTAGTAAAATGTCAAAGTTTGCGCGGGGCTTATAAAGTTTAAGATTATGATTAGAGCCTCGTTTATAGGTTGCCCATTAAAAAAACTTGTTAAAATCTAAATTATTTAGTTTATGAATAATTTGAAAACACATATTCATATCTAATTTTATACGTCTTTCTTCTAATGACTCAAGCTTTAAAAAAGACAATCTTATACAATATAATTGTTCCCAGGAGGCATGTCACATTTGAAAAAAATCTACGAGTAAAATATCATTGTACATTTTCTATTATGTCAATATCTTTACATATATATGGCGACCAAACCTGGCAACAATACTCAAAAATGGGTCTTACAAATGTTGTGTACGCAGTTAAATGAGCATTTAACTTTTTTGTTTGGAAGCAATGAAAAATAATATTTAACACTTTATAGGCTTTTTTGGCAGTTTCATTACAGTGTTCCGAGAATTTAAGGTTATTTGATACAAGGACACCAAGATCTTGTGCACATTGTTTTACGACCAAAATTTCATTGTTTAAAACCAGAGGTCCTTTGGGATTATTGTGACCAATGTACATTACACAACATTTGTGAGGCGCTACTTGAAATTGCATACTTGAGCCTAATTGAAAGTTTGTTAAGAACACACTGCATTGAAGTGTTTGGTTGATTACAATTTCTGGAAAAATGAAGCTTCACATCTTCAGCGAACAGCTTGCAGGTAATATCTTTTATATTGGTTGGCAAATCGGTGATGTAAAATAAGAACAGTAGAGGCCCAAGTACTGACCCTTGCGGGACGCCAGATAACACATCAACATATTCTGAGGATGACTGATCAATAATTACTCGTTGTTTGCGATTTTTGAGAAAAGCACTCAGCTAGGCTAAGAGATCTCCTTTGATACAATATGCAGAGAGCTTAGTTAGGACTTTGCTGTGACAGACTGAATAGAGTGCCTTGCTAAAATCAATGTAAACAATATCAACAATTTTTTTATCAATATATTCATTCCAGTCCACTAGAGTCTAGAAGTTGAGTGCATGTTGATCGTTTAAAAATAAATCCATGTTAAGCTGAAGTAAGAACGTTTTGTTTATATAAATAATCTATTAATTGATTATATATGCAAGATTCCATTACTTTACAAGCCACTGAGATTAGCAAAATAGGACAATAATTTTCAGGTAAGCTTGCAGACCCCTTTTTAAAAACTGGAATAAACATCAGCATTAAGCCAAGATAATGAAAGAGTTGTTTGTATAAAAAGAAACTGTAAAGACGAAGGATAAAGATTCAGATAAAGATTTTGCTAATTTACGAAATACCATGGCTGGAATATTGTCTGTTGTTGCGCTAAGTTTGTTTTTTTTTAAACGCTTTTAATACCACTTCTTTGGAAAAATTAATTTTCTGTTTTGAGGTGGCATTTGGAACTTTTCGGTCAATGAAAGCTGAAACGTAATTATCCTCAGTGAAATTCTTACCAAAGCTATGTAAAAATATGATACATTTTTTTATATCAATACAAACAGTTCCGTCTGGTTTAATTAGTGGAGAAATACCAGAATCGTTTGAACGTTTATTTTTTTTAAACTTAAACAATTTATTTTTGTTATTACTTGACAAAATATTTTTTCCTTTTTTGTATTAAAATTATTTACCTAAGTGCGATTATCTTTGGACATTCTATTTTTTTAACATTATAGGCTTAGTCACTTCTACTTTGGAAATAGCCTCTTTATCAATGCAACCACTAAATCCAGGATATTTTCTCCGCGTGTTGGGGTGGAAACTAGCTGTGTTAACGATTGGTCGGAAAACATTTCATAATAAACACTTTCCAAAGCCGTCTGAAGATACCCCAAATCAGATCGCCAAGAAGTATCTAGAAGATTAAAATCACCCATTAATACGAGAGGATAACTACATGAGCAGAGTGATTCAAGAAGAGATCGAAATAAGACCGAATAGTCCAAGCTCGAATTTGGTGGCCGATAAAAACAAATCAACCGACTAGAATAAGCATCGACCAACTCTACTGCGACAACTTCAAGTTGACTATACTTATTTGAAAATTTCCTTTGATTTAATATCTTCCGAACAATAACAGCAACTCCACCTTGAGGATTTCAGAACATCCCAGAAGAATTTGAAAAAGAAAGAACCGACCATTGTCAAACGAAAGCGGAGGTAGCTCTGGGGCCTGTTTCATAAAATACTGGTAAATTTTACAAGTTTGTAAAATGGAGAAAAATACAAGTTTTTAAAATTACTGACTTGTAAATTTTTAAACAAATAAAAAGATGTTTTTATATGTGTTTTTTATATAGATTTTTTTAATATTTAATATTAGTAATATAAATAATAATATATTTAATTTTTATATAGATTTTTTATATTTTTTCATATATAGATTTTTTAATATACCTCCACAAACCAACAAAAAAAATAATTCAAATTTACAATGGTATTTTTACTTGTATTTTTTACTTGTATTTTTCACTTGTATTTTCACTTGTATTCAAGTTTTTTTACAAACTTGTAAAAAAATCAAGTGAATTTTACCCTACTCGGAGTAGGGTAAATTTTTCTTTTGAGAACTTGTGAAAAATTACAAGTGGCCAAAGTTTAAAACTGGAATAACTTTAAACACACAACAGCTACGTACATGAAATTTTAAATAGTTTGCACATGGCATATAATCTTTTTTCATTTCAAATTTCAACGCAAATGGTTCAGAATAAAAAAAGTTATTGATAGACTTGTAATTTACAAAGACCAGTATTTTATGAAACAGGCCCCTGGAGCTTAAATAAGCGATTTGAGGCTTATTTTAATTTATTTTAAGCTTGATTTTGAGCTACTCTATTTCTATTTGTAAGACTATTTTTATTGTTTTGAATAAGTTTTGAAAAAAATTTAGTTTACAAAAAATTTTAACAAAATAATCTATGCCATAATGCTTTAATTATTTATGAAATTAGTATAAAAATACGGTGGAGCTCGGAGCTCGGGGGGTTGCTCCAGAGCTCTTAAAAGCGGAGCTTTGCTCCGGAGCTCGGAGTTCCTAGGAACATCACTAGTACATATACACTAGTGTTGTTCCTATCCTCCAATATCATGTCCGGAGCTCCAGCGATTTAAAGCAGAGCTTTCTCCGGAACAGGGGATCTCCGCCTCTTAAATGAGCTATGTATTTAAAGCTTATTCAAACGTGAAATATTGTTTTGAATTATTCTACTTGCATTTTCAAGACTATTTTATTGTTTTTAATAGGTTTTGAAAATTTCCAAAATTATTTGACAAATAAATTATGACAAAACTCTTAAATTATTTATAACAATAGTGCCAAAATAAGGCGGAGCTCTGTAAAGCGGAGCTCCGTTCTGGAGTAGGCCCGGAAACACCACTAGTACACAGTACTGTAGTAAATTTAATTTTTAGAGCCACGTTTATAAAACGCATACCTTGGATTGTAATGTACTGATTTTCACAATGTGATATTTTCAAATTTAAACGTAGGGTAACTGACTTAAATTCGACCAACCTCAATTTCGGACACCAGCTGTTATTTTTGCCATCCGCAAAACTATGAAATGAAACTGCATATTGCTATCAATAGATGTTATAACGATCTATTTAGACATACACAGTTGATTTCATAACTTTACGCTTGACAAAAATAACAACCACGTCGAACTTAGAACTTACAGAAGCACTGACACAAATCAAATTTTTATATCGCTCGAAGCACCTTACTCCTTTAATACTCAATCGATTAAACTAAAATTTAAAAATGATGTAGCTTTATAGTAGAGTATTATAAAGGCTGGTTCATACTTATGACAAAATATCCTTTGGACACCCTTGGACTTTGTCCAAAGGACAAATACAGCGTACCTTTGGACTTTGTCCAAAGGAAAAAATTCAAAGGACGAAGTGTTCATACTTTTTGTCCTTTGGACTTTGTCCAAAGGACAGCGTTCATACTTCGTCCAAAGGAAAAAGTCCAAAAAACGTTTTCGTTTTTCTGAAACTGTCCTTTGGATTTTGTCCAAAGGACGTTTCGTCATAAGAATGAACCAGCCTTTAATATAAAATTTGAAATTACATATAGGAAGGTTTAGTATTGGAGCAGTCTGGAGCAGTTTAGTATTGGAGAGCATCTAGAAACAACGTTAATGTGCCAACAAGCGTAAGTTTTAAATTTTGCTCTATTTTTAAATGTCTTAAAATCAACAAGCATTTTTTTAAAATATTTTACCTTTGTTTTTTAGTCTATTCTGATATTATCAATTAGAAACCAAAATTTTACTTTTAAAATGAGTTTAATACGTACCAAACTAAATTCATTATCTTGATTTAATATATATGAACCTAGAATAAAAAATGAGCTACTTACTGGTTGGATGGGTGTGTGACAGGTGGGGGCTGGTTACGTCCGTAGTTGGTGGTGGGGGCCACGGCACCGTTGTGCGGATAGTCAATAGTGGCTGTGAGGAGGTCGTTGCGCCGCTGCTCTTCACTCTTGATCTTACGCAGGTTCCGGTACAGCAAGTACGAGTGGGCGTACCAAATAAAGGCGTTCAGAAAACCCATGAACTAAACATGAATTCAATCGGGGTTAAATTTATGGTGATATTTAAGTTTAACTACATACTGAGGAAAATATCACTATTAGGGTAAACACATGACGCAACAATATTTGGTTATGCAAGAATGCATAAAAGTAAAGAATGTCCGACCGATTTCGTGTTTAACAATTGTTCTAATATGTATGTTAAGCAATGTACAGGTAGATTTTTTATCATGTGGAAATAAGATTTCGTGAACGCAAAACTCCTTGATAAAACTTTTCTGCATAATACACTGTCGAATAATTCGAATTAGTCACAGTATGCCACATTTTATATATATTTTGTATATATATACAAATAATTTATAAGTCTGATGCAACAAAAAACCTTAGACATTTGACAACATTACGTGAAAAAAATCTCATCTGAGGATGAGGTTTTTTCCACGTTTTTTCCTTACGTGGAAAAAACGTTCGCAGTTTTTTTGCAGACTGAAGTTTGCAAAGTAAAAAATCGTAAACGAAAAATTCCTAGATAAACTTTTTCTACATAGGGTATCTGGCTTAATTTCGGCCACCAATTTAGGTTGTTAGAAGATTGGTTTATTTTAAAAACACAAAAGAACTAGCACAAAAGTAACTGGATGAATATTGAATAAAGTGTTTTTTTGCAAAGTTTTTTATTCGTGTTATTCTGCATTATCAATATTTTCATACAAAAAGTGAGTTTTTGTGATTTTCTAGGTTTTTGTTTTGTGTTTAAACTGCATCAACTTTGAAACCAAGCAATATATAACCTAAAATAACTTCTATTCAAGACTCAAATTTTAATGTTTTGATATTTTCTGCGAAAGCACTTTGCAATACATTTAGCTAGCTGCGCAGTTTAGGATTCCGTTAATTTCGGCCACCTTAAAACTCACGTGAAAGAATCTGTTTAACACGATTTGCGCCATCATATGTACGGGTGGGGTTACATAACCCATAATTTACTAGTTTGTATTAAATTATGAATAGACCGGAAGTGATATAGTAAATATCAATGTCCATGGGGTTTCCCCACCCAACCCACCACTTACCACAATATAGAATACCAATACTTCAACACGTTTAAAATAAAATTCGGCCACTATAAAAAAATTAAACCTCCATTGATTTTTAAATTGTACAGAAATTTTAAAAACTTGCACTGGAATAACAAAAATAGCTGTCGGTTGATTTTTAGACCAAATTTTGGCTCGATTAGAAGAGCCAGAAAAAACTTATCCAAAAAAATTAAAAAAGTGACCGAAATTAAGTGAGCTACCATAATACTGTCGAATAATTTAAATTTCGAAATATTTCATGTTTTAACATGTAAAATAATTTAATACGTCGGATACAACAAAAAACGTTTGCAGCCAAAATGCTAGTTTATTAATGACTAAAGCTGACTATTTTTTGTATATTTTGTGAAACGATAGGATTAAAAACTTAAGCCCGGTTCACACTGACGTGGCAATGCAACCGGTGGGAATGCCACCGCCACCGGTGGGAATGCCACCGCCACCGGTGGGAATGCCACCGGTGGCTTTGCCACCGCTAGGTTCACACTGGGGTGGTATTGCCACCGCTGGAGAGCATTTCGTCGCGTGTAGAGCTAAGAAAATGTAAGTAACCTTTTTAACTTTTACTTTTTCTTTTTACTCTTTTTAACTACTTCCCAGCTGTTTGCTTGGTTAATTCTGTACATGTATGTTTTTTTCTCACTTGTAATAAAGTTTCAGACGGTTCCGAACTTGATCAGAAGTTCATCCGAATCAGTAGCCATATTTTTTAAAGTTTTATTTCTGAAAAGTATTGTGGTCGAAGAAACATTAACATACTTAAAAGTTTTTTTTAATTAATATAGGATGTTTTTAATAACCCTGTTTTTAGATTTTTTTAATACTCTTTTAACCTAAAATGGCCGTGCAATAAATTATATTAAAAACTGTGCAACAGAAAAAATTGCAAATCTTTTATTAATGCATAAAAATTGCAAATTCATATTCAAGCACTTTTCCATGCTATGTATGCACGTTTTTTTATAAAAGATCATTTGTTTTTGTTTGTTTTGCGAAACACGATTTTGCTATATATATTTTTTATTTATGCAATTCAGGCGTTTTTACCCGTTTTTCTGTTTACACCCCAATACTGTTTGCTGGTTTTGCTTATACAATGTAAAAACCGTAATATTTTTCATTGATTTTTTTAACAATGCGCGCGTTGCCATGCGTTTTTTTTTTTTTTGAGAGAGCTGCGACCGGTGACGATGTTGTGGATCGAACACAACAGCGGTGGCAATGCCACCTCAGTGTGAACACATCATATTTTTAACGTTGGACACAACAGCGGTGGCAATGCCACCGGTGGCATTGCCACCTCAGTGTGAACCGGGCTTTATGCGTTCTACTTCGTTTTTTTAACTTAAGTCTTTTTATGTTCCTCTTGAAATTTCACAATGTCACCCAATCGTAATTCAACTATAACTTTTACCATAGAAAAACGGTTACGTATAAAAGTTTTTGCTTCTAGTTCGGTGTTTGTTAGCCCCTAACTATTAATTTGTATTAAAACAACTGAGCATAAAATGATTAAAATATGTCATTTGCAGAAAAGAATACAGAACATTTCTTGAGAAAAATTAAAACATTATCAAAAGATTTAAACAACGTGTCAGGTCAGTATAGCACCTAATTAACACGACTTCAGTGCACTGTTGACTAGTTCTGAGTTATTATTGGCTGTTACAACAGCCTAAGTGACTTCTTAGTTCCGTAATTCCAGCTTCAGCTATAAAGCTCTGGTGATTTCTTTTTTCCTTTTCCAAATTTCGTTTTCTTTTGTTAAAAACTACAACTTACGGCTGCAAAACTGAGTTCGGAGAAACTCCATCTGTCGGGTTCCACGGCGCACTTTCCGTGTTTGGAAGTTTGGCAGGATTGGAGTTTGTGGAGGGAATCTACGACCGATTCGTAATCCGCGTACTGGGACAACCCGCTTACTGCACTCGCCCACGAACAGGAACTGGAGAACCAGAACGTCGCGAACACGAACGTCATGAACATATCCTCAAATATTATTTAAAAGATAATAATAATAATATCAAAGTATATAAATAACATAAAAACTAAAAAAATTGTGCAAATAAAGTCCCAGTTTTGACAAAAAGAAGTAACATTAGTTTCAAACAAGAAAAACCAATTTAGGGTGTATTTGTCTATATGTCTATGGCCATTTGTCTATCTGTCTTTATGTCTGTCATCATCAAGCCTCACACTGTCCGCAATTGTTAACCTATTTTTGTAATGCAAACATTTCATTCAACGGGAAATTAGGTTCACTATTTTTTGTAGGTTGCATTATGTTAATTTTTTTTTATTGAAGAAATAATTGGAAATATTTATGTTTATTTTCTGAGTTTTTGTGTCAATACAAAAACGAAAACATATGTAAACGTCACAGTAGTAATAAAATTTTCTATATACATCTTATTGGTTGGGTTGAATATTTTTGCCAATATAGATTTTGAAAACTTAAATTATCTGACTACATATTTCCATAATGTTTTAGTATTATTTTACACGATATTTCAAATTTTTCAAATTCTATATTTGGGATTAAAAATTAGACATACCCACGACTGAAAAAATTGTACTCTTGTTAGAAAATGTTGAAAACGAAACATGGACTGTATTTTTATTCTTTTATAACAAATAATTTTTTCTTTACTAATTTTTTAGATCAAAAAATTTATCCAGTTTTTTTGATTATCAAACGTGCTAAGTATCTAATCAACTAAAATTACATAGGAAATAATTTGCATAAGCATGGTTGGCACGCAGCTGTTTTGTCGTTCCGTATGATGTTTATTTCAGAAATAGTACAGTGAGCAATTTTTGTGGTAGTTTTCAACAAAAGATTCAGATGCGTTGACAGTTACGCACTTTTCAACCAAACCGTATGCAAATTATTCGATATGTGACTTTGGTCGATTGTATAAGCACATATCATTATTTTTAAATATAAAATTCTAAAAACTCTGCCAATAAAAATAATATAAGCTTTTGGTTGCTTGAAGCGGTAATTGTTATATAATGTAAGTGGATCCAAAGAAAACAATTTAATTTTCATATAGCTAAGGATGTGCAGAAATACACTTTTTTATTGAGCTTGTACACTAGGAAAAATAACTCAACTTTTTAAGCTGTTATTACTTTTTAGAGGATTATTACAATAGAATAACAGTCACAATGCAAGTCGAGACATTAGTGACCGACCATCGATTCATATATTATCATAATGCTTGTTCACATTTTATTGTCCAACAAATTAACATACATATCCACACTCTCATTTAGAAGACTGCGTCCCAAATAAAGTGTCGTGCAATGGCTGACATTATGGCACGTTCCAATTGTAAAGCTATCCCATTAGGACCATTTTGTCCCTATTAAAACATTTCCTTACTTAATTGCGCCAGTCAAAAATTCACAAAAATAGATCTTACCGGAAATGGGAAATAAGTGCTATAGACGTATTTTTCCCAAAAAACAATGTAAAAAACGAGCGCCGCCAGGGCGTAGAGAAAAGCTAAAACTCCAATGGCCACATAGAATTCGGCATCCGTCTCATAGTTGACGTCAAAAAGATTAGTCACCAGTTCCAAATCACCACAATAATCTCGAATCTTGATCGATGTTAAGCTGAATATCGTAAGATAATTAATTCAGACAATCACAATTACTTTTATTTCTAAAATTTTATTATTGGAAGATCATGAGTGCTATAAATTTTTATCAATTAGGAAATAAAGTCTAAGGTGACTCACAGGCCATATATGTGGGTTTTTTTTTGAAAACATACAAAACACCTTTAGAAATTTCCCATCAAAAATTAAACTTGCATATCACTTCAAAAACTCGCTTTAATACTGCATTGATCGGGCCAAAAAGTGATCGATTGCGGTGCGAAATAGAAATTTAATTTGGGACAGTGCGACAGTGCCTCATTAAATTTGAATTTCATTTATTATTTTGTATTTTAATAAATTTATTTTATCTCAAACATGTACAGGCAAATCAAACCTAGCTGACCTTGATGATTTGCAATAATGAAACAAGTATTTAACAAAAAAATAATTTTAAATTTTCAGCAAAAACGGTTTAACCTGTTCACGTGATGGTCTTTTCCCCCATTACTACCGTGAAACCTTCGTACGACAAAGGTGGAACATTCGTCCCACGATGGTGGTATTTTCGTATAACAAATGTCGTACAAAAACCTTACTCTACTTACCTTGCAGAAACTCTACGCATGAGCTAGATCGTACTTCCGTCATACATAATTTTTTGTGCACAAATAGTGCTCATTGAGCGAGCGAATTGAAATAATTAAAGCTGTACGGTAGCAATATAAAATTTTTGCAAAGTAAAATATCCTACGTAATATATGGTATCCGTGAGAAAATTCTACATACTTCTACCCTACAGCTTTCACCATTTCAATCTGCTTGCTCACTGATTACTACTGACTGGCGCATGTATGACGGAAGTACGACATAGGTCATACAAAGATTTTACGGTTGTAACCGAGAAAAATGCAATCACGGGAACGGGTCAATATTAAAAACTAAATATTTTATTTTTAACAAGTATTTATCATATTACTCAATTTAGAAAAAATGGCAATTTAAAAGGCAAAGGTTGACTAACTAACTTTTGTATATTTTGTGAAAAAACGAGAATTATAAAAATTTCTCGCTCCAATTCGTTTTAAAAAAAAGTCATAACCGCACAATTTTAATTGGCCGCTCATGTCCTCATACATACTTACGAGGTCAGCTATGGGGATATTTTTTGTTGGATATAAGCGTTGTTCAACACTTTCTTTTTTGGCAGAAGTCATATAGCTCATACTAGTACCAAATTAATCCTTGGGTTTATAAAGTTTGTATATTTTGTAATTGACTTTTTGTTCTCAAGATCAACGAAAACTTTATGAGGTAAAAATCAAGTAGAACCTAAATAATCTTACTGAAATGGGTATTGGATAGTAAATTCTTCCACTTCGTTTATGGTTTCTTTCCGCTGAGTGCTGTCACATTCAATTTTTACAGTTATAACAATCGAAAAACCGCAGACACAAGCAAAAGCAATAATTGTTGTGATCTAAAAGTAATATTTATAAAAGTATGGTTAAATATAATTAAGCTGGTAACATTCTTGCTTCAAAATTTTAACCTAAAACCAACTAAAGTACGCTTGAAAATAAAAATAATAAAAAAAGTTTTTAGAGATGATGCAACCAATTATTATTAAGTTGCGTCAGGTGTTAATCTCCACGTGATATTTTCTCGAATAACGAGTGGTTACTTTACCGCCTAGTCATTTTCACCCTGATAGAATTCATCTTTAGTTTGAATCTGATTTTCCTTTTTTTAAAGTAAATAAACATCGAAAGTTATAATATAACGAATTAAATCATGAAAAAACATAAGCAAATAACAAAAATTTACAAAAACCAGTTAAAGTTTAAAAAAATTCCAGAGTTAAATACAAAGAAAAAAGATAATAGCACCGAGATAGAAAGCTGTTGTGATAGCCAAAAAGATGGAATAGCATAGAAGCTAGCCGCAAGTCTCCGTTAGAATACTAATAGCAATATCTTTTTAATAAATTTACACGCTGTTGTTTAACAAAACTAGTTAACCTAAAAAATATTTTCAAAAGTTAAAAATAGTTAATGAACCCATCATTATTGTCTTTATGAAAAAAATATCAATAAACACTTACAATTTCAACGATCCTAAATATAGCTATTGGCTTTTTTATTATTTCAAAATTGACCATTTCATGAATATTTGACATTTTGCTGATATTGGTTTTGAAGAAAACCTTTTATTGCTTATGGCATTTGATAATACAACAGTAAGAAAACAATATAAATACATTCACATATTAATCTAATAAAGCCATTTTGAAAAGGTGGGATTTCTTAACAACAAAAAAATGTTTTAACGTTCAACATATAAAAAAACCGTCGATATTGTGTATCGCGTTTGTAAATAGCAATCAAGTTTTCTACAGGTAAATTTTTGGGTCTAACCGGTTTGAACGATTCTACCAGGATCTTTTCTTGTACATTGTTGTATATTTTTGTGAAGTTTTTGGTTTGCTATTTTATTTTGATAAACTGAGTTTTATTTTGACCATTATTATTTAATAACCTCCAAATTATATTTTTAAAAATTTAAATCAGGGAAGATTTGCATTTAAAATAGTTTCAAACTTCAGTTGTGAACAATATACGGTCTTGCCTAAATATAACTTGTATAATTGTTTCGGTTTTCTTTTAAAGATTTAGTGGCCCTAGACGAACTCATTTATGAATAATTAACTAATTATGTGGTGTCTAATTTGGCTAAAACTGGACATCTTTTAGAACAAAACGTGTACTTCATTATGGGTTTTTCAATTGTTACGTTTCCGAATCTTACATTTCTAAAAAGTGCGTCACCACATTGCCAGTATTATAACACAACATACATACATAACTGGGGATCTAAAGTTAGATTAATAGTAATGTGTTTTATTCACGGGTAAAAATATGGCCAAGATTACTTTTAGATTGTAATTTAATAAGGCTCCCATCCCTATCATAAGAGTACCGCACGAAGCAGTACCACAAAACAGTCCCGGGTTTCGCAAAAGAGTACGGCACAAAAGAGTACGGACACAAAACAGTCATGAGAAATTGCGTGCAAGAACAACCGATTTGACTGATCCAAATAGAAATTTGCATACTTAAGACATCAATATGCGCATAAGGGCATTCCGAATTTATCTTGATTAACAAAATAATTTTTTTATTTCAATCGTGTGTTATTGAATGCCAATGAAACACATTTTAACTTTTGCTAAAAAATTTAATCGGTTGAAATAATAATCTATGAGGTTTTTGTTTTTTAACGAAACTAAAGCAGTTTGTTAGTTATGTTCCTGCGCTATTAAACTATTATGCTCCGAAGAAAAGATCATTTTAAACAACAAGCTCCAAACCTGCGCTTTAAGTGAATGAATTATATAAAGCTTATTTTATCTTCGAATGTAATTTTAAAATGTTCATGTTATTTTAGTTTATTTTTGTTTTTATTATTGTTTTTAAAAAACTTTGAATCCGCATAAAATAAAAAGAAATCAAATATTACTCTTTAATTGTATGCTAAATTATTTTGAAAATAAAATGTGGCTCCGGGTTTATGAAGGTGCCTCAGGGCTCCGAAAACCAGCGTTCCGGAGCTCCCAAAACCGGCGTTCGTTTAAAATTAAAAATATTTGACTTACATTTTTTTGATAAATTGTTTTTTGGAAAACCGACCAATAAAAAATTATGAGCACACTTAAACTTTGGTATAAAAAAATTAGTGATGTTTTTTAAGCTTTTTTTAAGAAGCTTAAGAAAAACTCTCGAAGCTCCAAAATTACGCCCTATTTTATTTACAAAAAATTACTGCCATAGAATATTTTGTCAAGTCTGTTTTGTAAATTGATTTTTTTCTTAAACTTATAAAATACCATAAAAATATTCCTAAAATACAAAATAACTTAAAACATAGTTCAAGTTAAATTTTGAGAACGTTCATTTGAGCATAAGCAGCCTAGAAGGAACAAGAGCAAACTCCGGTTGATAACACTACACTTTACTAGAGTAGTGTAATTTGTTGGCTACGGTTTTTTAATTTCGTTTTCTAAAGATAACTTGGTTTTTACAAAATAGGAATAACCCACGGCTTAGCTACCAGTAAATTTTAAAAACTTAAAAAAGTTTAAAAAATGTAAAAATAATTATGAAGAATCACGACGGTTAATTCGATGTACACAAAGGTCTCGAGAAGAATTGAAAATAATTTGTATAAGACCAAAAATAAGGAGAAACAAAATATGCACAACCAGCTATTTTTTTTAAATGTTTTATGTTTGTGTTATTGTCGTGTGTTATGATCTTTTTTTTTGTTAACCAACGTCATATACATTTTTTTTTAAATCTGCTCGAGACCTTTGTGTACATGGAATTAACCGTCGTGATTCTTCATTAAAAACTACCTTCGGTAGGCGCGGTCAAAACTATACTTACTCAAATTAAACAACAGAAGAGGCACACAGTGCCGCTTACGCTCCCTATGTAAATAAATAAAAAAATAATAGTAAATAAAAAATTCAAAAAACTTTATTAAATAGTCTATTAAAAATAGAAGAGTGTGTTATATAAAACGCTTCCCAGTGGTTTTTATTGTAGTTAAGTTAAGCAGTTGTTAGTAATCGTTTTAATGTTAAGTTACTTATTCAGTACTCTTTTGTGCCAGTACTGTTTTGAGTCAAACGCAGACTCTGAAAACGTGAATACAGTACTCTTTGCTCTTTTATGTCAGTACTCTTTCATGCCAGTACTGTTTTGTGTCATAGTCACGTGGTGTAACAAACGCAATTCACACAGGACTCTTATGTGACGTATTGTTTTTTGACAGTACTGTTTTGTGGCGTATTCTTTCGTGCGTACTATTTCGCGAAACCGGGGACTGTTTTGTGGTACTGTTTCGTGCAGTACTCTTATGCGTCGGCCCCATTTAGTAAATCATTTTGATTGGTTCATATCAGCTGCGCAAAATTACCTTGTTTTGATTGGTTACTATTTGATCTCCTATCTGTCAACTTTAACCTTCACAAATAGCTACTCAAATTGGTCGGTCTTTAAATTATCAAAATAACGTTATATTTGACCCTCGGCCAATTTGAACTTTTTTTGGCACATAAACAAACATAAAGTTTTAAATTGGGATAATTTCCAAACTTATTTCTGATATTAAATTAAAATTACATTATTAGCAAAACCCGAAAGAAGTTAGTAAGATGGATATTTTTAAGTTTAATAGTTAGGTTTTTATCAAACCGTTTTTCAAGAGGATTTTTTGATGCTAGTTATAAAAATTGATATTAATTTCGAAATATGCGTCAAGGGATATAAATTTTTAAAGGTTAAAGGTTGAAAGAGGCTTAGTTAGGCCAAAAAATTGGCCAAAATTTATACGGAGTCTTTAGAGCCGTCAGTAGGAAACTTGGAGCCGCGAAAAATTGGCAGTTGGAGTCTTTAATAAAAAAATGTGTTTGGACTCAAATTTATAAAATAAAATTATTTTGAACCCATGAGTGCTGGGAAAAAATCAATTAACTTCTGTTTTTTATACCTATTACCCCTGGAAGTCTACGCCACGTTTTTTTAATTCCTCCCGTTTTAATTCTAACGGTTAATTCTAACATTTCATGTTTTACGCTTCATATTTTAAAACTCATAAAAGTTAAAAATGTTTTGGAATTGCAACATTGCAGTTAACTGTGCAGTGAAAAATATGGGCCATTCGTTAAATTGTTTTAAAGACTTCACAGTGCGAGTGTTGACGCCAAATATGAGAATCTTTAATTTTTCCATGAGAAGATTATGAGCGAATCCATTCGATTTATGCCTATTTGATCTCTGTTTTAATAAATCAATTTGGTTTTAAAGAAATTAAATTTAAACTTATTGTAGTAAACTTCCTTGTTCCCAATACTAGTGAATGGTTTATAATTTTGTTAACTTTTATAAATAACTTTTACTATATTTTTTTTAATTTTTACATTGAATAAGATACTATTTTATCTACCATAAAAGTGTATTTTTTTATTAATTTAGCTTTAATTACCGCTTGTAGTAAATTATTTTTTTGAATAAAAATGTTTGGTATCTGTGCTTAATGAATATTTTATTACGAATTTCAATCGTCGGCATTTTTAGTTTAGGTACGTTTGATTTATAACTTTAATTATATTATAATTGTTATTTACAAATCAAGACTCGACTATTCCATGACCCAGGTTCAAAACAATTGAATGGTTATTTATTTCACTGATGTAGTTATGATGATATTTTTGTAATTTTCAATAGCTTATTGTTTTTAATTGATTTGTTCTTAAAAAATTGTTATTATAGTAAATTCTCAACTAACAACTTTATTCTCTGGCAAAACTGAAGACTGCAGATACTGGAGTAGTTGGGGCAACTGCTTATGGACCACGCCATTAAATATACGGCAGAGAATGTAGGTTATATATATATTATATACTGTCATTTTTGTAAACAAATAAAAAAAATACCACAGTTATGTCATGTCTGATATAACTAAGCAAAACAATTAAAATTTTCCTTTTAAACCTTGTTCGTGTTTATTTCAATTACAATATTTCTTTAATATTTCGAATTTTAAATTATACCATATACTATAATGTGGAACTTAAACCATATAAAACGTTTTATAATATAAAATTTTTTAAACTAAAATAAACTTGTTGATTAGTAATATGGAATCGGTTGAGAAAGATCATTAAATTTTTAGCAAAAACAAGATAGACAAATCTTTGAAATAAATTATTGTCACTTTTTGCGTTGTTTCGTGCAATTATTTTCTATCGCTGCTCAGACGCGAAGAAAAGCATATCGCGTCTCGTTCCTCTGTGTATAAGGCATGGCGGTACTGGCAAATCGACAATCTTATTTTGCCAATTTATATTCAACCAAACATTGGTTTGAAAAAATATTTGGGCGGTCAACTAAAGACTCGTTTATTATTTGCTAAGTTTGCTAAGTCAATTGTTATATTGTTTTTAATAATTTAATTGGTTTCTTTTGTTTAACAGAATAATAAATTGATATTTTAAAAATTTGATAAAATTTTTGTTCTAAATACAAGCTAATAATTTGATTTGTAAGCTTTAAATTTTTTTTTGCTTTATATTAGAGTATATATATTTATTAATTTTGTAATAGTTTATCATGGTGGAAAAATTTATCTTTATTAATAATAATAAATCGATCAAAAAAATATTAAAGAATCTTTTATATAACACTATTTAAACAATATGCTAATTTTGCATACTAAACACGTTTTTATTGGACCGATGTGCCAACAAAAAGTTATAAGTATAATAAACATATTCCACGTGTTATGTACGTGGTACGTGTTTGGAAACTAACATCTGCTCTTCCTCTTTAGTTTTTTAATTATATGGTGATTTTACTTTATTTATCCAAAAAATAATTTGTATATTAAAAGAAGCCTATAGACATTGCATGATTTCTGTATACTGGATCATGCAATAAGTTACATCAGGGACTGGAACGTTCTTTTCCTGACTTGATGATTATAACTACTCCACGAGTATAAAAGTCTGTATAACCTGCTAAAGACGGGGTGCACGTATACGTTATCTACCTCTAAATTTTGCTTCTGCCTACTTGCTTCCAACTTTTAAGGTTTCGAATAGGTTACAGAAAAAATAATGATTTTATCATAATAAAATTTTGGTTAATTCACAAGTTAAGCTTAGTTGTGTATTTAAAAAAAATACTTTTAAAGCTATGGTCAAAAATCGGTCAAAATCGCATATTTGTATGGAGTATTTTGTACTCCTCCTTTAAAATACCTCAAGGTACAAGTCCCATACGTGTACCAATTATCAATTTAACCGATCGAAAAGTAAAATACGCGTTTAAAACACTTGTATACCCCATATCGGACACGCAAACATCATTGCTGAGGTTATTTTTTGATTAAAGTCTTCTGTAAAGAGTTATGAGCCCATTTACGCCCAAAATTGCTTATTTTTGATATGTTCAATTTATACTGTTGAAGCAAAATTTTTATTTAGCTTTTAAAAACCTTAAAAGTATATTTTTTGGATTGCCCAGGGCCTGGCGGCTCTGAATATATTTCAAATTTTTTGTAGTGTCTACCATTTTTGTATGACAACCAGTTTAAATTGTGCAAAATTTCAGTTTTGAAAAAATGAATATTAAATCAAAATATGTCAAAATACAATTTAGGTTGACTTTTAGGTTTCGCTTATGCTTGGGATAACTTATATTAGCAAAAATAAGCTTAAGTTAGCTTTTAAAGCCAAATAAAAAATTAATGTCGATGTTTTTGGTGGTCCATGTGACCAACGAATTTTTAAATTTTTTAGATACTTTTAGATTTTTCAAACTTTTAGCAATGCAAAATATAATTTTTAATTTATTTTGTTGCTTAACAAAAATTTTTTCGTAACAACATAAATTGTACATACCAGAAATAGGTAATTTTTTGGCTTAAATGGGCTCATAACTTTTTACAGAAGACTTAAATCAAAAATAATAACCTCAAAATTGAGCTTTACGAGTTCGATTTGGTGTATGAAGATGTTTCATATTCGTATTTTACTTTTCGATCAGTCAAATCGATAATTGGTACACGTATGGGACCTGTACCTACCTCAAGAACGGCTATTGAGCGCCTACTGTCATTATGATATCAGCTGCGGTACCATTAATAATATAGCAACTTGAAAATTAGAACGCACGTTTAAGACTTGTACGTTTTACAACGAAAATAGCATAAATAAAATAGGAAAATTTGCCTTTTAAACATTGAGCAGACATTTTGTTGTTGTTTAATAACCCTCCAATAATAAATTTTAAAAAATTAAACATATCAAATTTAAAA
>JASAMX010016194.1:0-24996 GCA_030248175.1 Microlaimidae sp. YZB2_3
CTTCCCTTCTCATGTGGAGCGCGATATTTTGGTGAATCAAAAATTGCTGTATAATCACGTATTAATCTACTAGCGGCTGTTTGGAGGGATAACAGAAAACGCAAGGATATTGTAAATCACAAATTAGATAAATTACCCCCAAATATAGAATATTCAAATTCATGAACGCAAAAAATACAGTTTTCAACGTAAGTTTAAAGAAGCTATTTTTACAAAAGCGTTTGCAAAGTCAATTAATCGATCTCTTACAGTTTCTGACAACTATGCTCTTCTAATTTTAGCAATACAAAACAGGCTTCATAATATTTAACTATGTGTTTTAGTCTTTTTAAGAAAAAAATACAAAATAGCCTGTAGCATATTTGTGTAAAAATCTTTTTAAAGCTTTTTCTAAAAATTTTCTAAAAACATTTATAAAATAAACAAAACAATCGTTTCCAATAATTTTTGCCTAAAAAATTTTGCCTTAATTTTATCAACAAACACAACATTAATAACTTGTAAAAAATTTTGCCTTAATTCTACAAATACAAAACATTAAATAACTTGTAATTATAAACAATTTAAAAATATAAATCATAAATGTAACAAATATTTTAAAAATTAATCCATATAAAGGCTTCCGTGAAAAATTTAAACATTTGAGAAAATTGCCAAATTTATGCTATAGGCACCTTGCACTAAAACTTAAAATAAGCATAAGATATAGAACACACAAACATTAAGCCTGTACGGAAAATACCGTAATTATGCAAATGTTCCCTGATTATTGATTAGTGGTGGCATTGACGGGAAATAACGCGGTTATGATAACATCTGTTCAGGGTTTCGTCTTTCGCCTTTAGTCTTTTAAAAAAAAACATTTGCATGATTACGGTACTTTCCGTACAGAAGCAATGTTTGTGTGTTCTATATCTTATGTTTATTTTAAGTTTCAGTGCAAGGTGCCTATATAAATATGCATTACTAATTTTTTTTATTTTATTTTATTTTGTTTTATTTTCCTGTGTGCCGTTTTATCTTTCTCCCGGTAAGCGCCGTTAACATTTTTTTGGAGTGCTTAAACAAACCTGATTTAAATTATAATTATTTTTACTAGTCAATTTAAAATTAAAATATATTTTTACTAATCAATATAAAATTAAAATTATATTCTTTAATTTATTCAAATTAGGTTCTGCGATCCTAACAAATGTAATATAGCCTTGAAAAGGGACTAAGGAATTAGTCCAAAACATGTCGGTTTGAAATAAAATCTACACCATTTTCTTCAGCTACATTATGGAAAACTTACAAAATTCTTAACAATAAATCTAATATCAATCCTAATAAGTTTTTTGATATAAACTTTAATCGTACCGGAGATCATTCTTATAAACTTAAGGTGGAAAAATCTTGTTTTAACTGTAAAAAAAATGTTTTTCTAATAGAATATTTTGAAATGGAATGCATTATCAGAGCAACAAGTTAAATCACCTTCACTGTCAAGTTTTAAAAAAATTTCTATGATTATGCTTGTGGTTCATTTAAGCGCTTCAATAACCAAGCCTTTGAACCTTTTTCTAGCAAACTAAATTTATGTAGTTTATGATTAAATTAACCGCTATTGGCTTGCATGTATTGGTTCATTTTGTTATCTTTTTTTGTTACAATAGTATGATTTTAGTTTTATTTTTGTTTGCTGAAATAAACTTGCTAATTAAAAAATAACTTAAAATGTTGTAAAAATGAGTACTACTGTCCAAAAAATAGCAGTGTTGACATGCTAATGCCAAAATGGCCAAAAACAGCATATTTTCGAATGCTGCTGCAAACGCCCTCACTAAAAAAGCTCTTTGCATTTTGCGCAGTTTTATGCCAGAAAATCAAAAAGTTGCGGAAATAAAAAAACTGGATGAATAGTAAAAACTGTTAGCAAGTGTTTGCTGCCTTTAAAATCAAAATAAAATATAGTTTATTGGTTATATTTGTGTATATATTAAAAAAATAAATTAAATAAATTAAATTTAATTAAATAAATTATACGTTGGCGAAATCCTTTTGAGATGCCTTGCATGTCATAATTCGGAGTGTTTTGCTGAAGTGCTTGGCTAATAGGCATAATTATTTTAAAACGGTTTATTCAAAAAACCAGATAAAACCGACGTTTCGACCTGATAAACACAGGTCTTTGTTGAGAAATTTAATGTAAATGGTTAAATTCCTCGACAAGTTTATCAGGTTGAAACGTTGGTTTTATCTGGTTTTTTGAATAAACCGTTTTAAAATAATTATGCCTATTAGCCAAGCATTTCAGCAAAACACTCCTTTGTGTTACAAATGTGTTTACTGGCTTATTTAAATTATCGCGTTTTGCTATTTTTTTGTTCATGCTGGCTGTGTTATTTTTGACGCGTTGTAGTTAAACCACCTATAATGTAAGTTTAGTCCAGCACGATAATTACTATAATTATATGGTGAAGTGCGATTTTCTAGTAATTACCGTGCTGCATGCTGAAAATACTTACACGTTATTAAAAAAATGAGCCAATTAGCTAAAATCTGTTAACTGAACGACGCCCTTAAAACAGCAGTAGAATTTCAATCTGTCGAACTCAGCGCATCTTTTTCCAGATAAGCCTTCTGGTTTTCAAAAAATGCCAATTTTTCAAGCGAAATAAACGTTCTGTTTTACGGTTCGACTGATTTTAAAATTAGTTTTTTTGTAAAAAATCAATGGGTATGACTCAATGAAATCAATGAATAAATCAATCAAAAAAAATCAATGAAATCAATAAATAATATAGTCATATAGATAATCAAAAATATGTAGATAAACAAAAATAAAAACAACAAATCAATGACTTTTTTAGCCAAAATTATATTTTGTTTTTTAGGTACTGAATACATCTCAAAATCCCTGTACAAATATATCAAAGAAAAAGTGTGAGATGCAATGCATGGAAACAAAGTTTACCGAAGTTCCAAAGTTCATTTCTTTTTTTAACAGTGTTGAAGATAATTCAATAAACAACACTGAATTTTGTACACCTGAAAATTACGCACAAATTGTAAACAATTTATTACTTTAATTAGCTAAAGAGCTTTTTAAAAGCAAGTGTTTATAGATCAGAAGCCAAATTTAAAACATTGTTTATAAAAATCTGGTTTCACTCATAATTTTTAACCGCAATTTTGCAAGAAAACTCACATAATGCAACTTTACTAACAAAACTATGAACGTGGACGGAAAAATGTTAACCGGTTTGAGAAAAACATATGTTTAACTAAAAAACATCAACACCTGTCTTCAGTAGTTTTTCAATAAAAAAGTGAGAATATAGGGTAACTGACTTAATTTCGGCCACCTTTTTTTATTTTTTTGAATAAGTTTTTTCTGGCTTTTTCAATCAAGCCAAAATTTGGCCTAAAAATCAAACAATAGCTATATTTGTTATTCCTGTGCAAAATTTGAATATTTCTGTCACACTTAAAAATCAGCGAAGGTTTAAACTTTTTTTTTAAAGTGGCCGAAGTTAAGGCGCGTGCCATTTATTTCGGCCACCTACAAAAAACTGGCCATAACTATTGCTTAAACGAACAATAAAAATTTCTAAAGGTTGCAAATTTACCCTTAGGTAATGTTCTTGGTACATATAACTTAATTTTTCCCGTTTGCGAACTTTAATAGTTATTAGCAAGACTTTAAATAATTATGTCAAATCCTTAAAAAAACAAGTTTTAATAATTTGTATTTTTGTTCAATTTTTATTTTTGGCTTAAAAACGCCAAAACAAAGTCAAACGAGCAAAAAAAATTCTTTATAAATACGGTAGTACAATGACATTTAAAAAAAGCAAAAAACGGCTGGTTCTTTCACCTAAATTTTCAGGTGGCCGAAATTAACGGAATCTTAAAATGCGCAGTTAGTTAAACGCATTGCAAAATGATTTTGAAGAAAACATCAACACATGAAAATTAACAACTTTGAGCCTTAAATAGAAGATATTTTAAGGTTATATATTGCTTCGTTCTAAATTTTATGCAGTTTAGACACAAAGCAAAAATTAGGAAAATCACAAAAAATTCACTTTTTGTATAAAAATGTTGATAATGTATAATAACAAAAATACAAAACTTTTGCAAAAACACTTTATTCAACATTAATCCAGTTACTTTTGTGCTAGTTCTTTTGTGTTTTAAAAATAAGTCAATTTTCTAACACCTTAAATTGGTGGCCGAAATTAAGGCGTGGCCGAAATTAAGTCAGTTACCCTAATTACAATTTTTTTATTTGGTGATCCACCATAAAATCATATGGTGATTTTTATAAGTGTAACTATTTTTGCTTGGGCATAAGACATACTATAAACGTAAAAAAATGACGATTACGCGATTTTTAAAGTCTGCTGGGATCATTTTTATTTCAATTGATTTTCTTACTATAAATTAGCTACAACTGGCTTTTAAATTACTCTCATATGGTCATCATTTGTTATTTCATCAGCAACTGCATAAGCCAGTAAACATGAAAAATAATTAGCACAATTTGTTGTTTATATTTGTTTTAATTAGTAATCAGGGAACCGAATAAAATTTATCCAGCATTGATTTTGACTACTGGCTTATTTATGTCAAGCGCAAGACAATTAAATCTATGTTTCTGTTATGAAATCAACTCCGGATTGCTAGATAGATAACATGAGATCTATCTAACCATATGCCGTTTATTTCATACCTTTGTACAAAACAAAGTTATGAATATAAGTGCATATGGCTGGTGTAAACATGTTTATTTTAATTTATAATGCTTCTGATTATAAACGAACTGCAACTGCTTGAGTGATTGTTCACTGAATAAAATAATTAGCATCACATGGCCTATTTTTTACATGAGCAACTGCAAATTGCGGTAAACGTAAAAATCAGACAAAAATAAGCAGGAATTTATTCATAATATTCATTTGTTTGTTTACTTATTAATACATGTGCTGTCACAGAAATCACCGCCGCGCTTAAAAACTCAGCTATAAGTTTAATTTAAACAAATTAGTAAATTCAAATCTTACATGGAAAATTAAGAAATAAACTTTTTACCCTCTGAGATTTTTTTGCCCAAAAACTGCTGCTAATCCGCAGAAGAGGTTTCGCGTCAGTGCTGTAGTGTGTTAATCTCTGCGTGAAATTCGCCATCGTCGCCATGTTTAGTACTAAGTAGCACTGGAGCGGAAAACCTTCTGCAGTTGTTTAGCGGAAAAAACCCCAAAGGGTTAATACAAGGGTTTTTTAATGGCATATAAAGTATTATACATTAAAGTAAAAAACTTAGGAACACACCAAAGCACCCCTTTTTACCCTCCCCCCTTCTTACCCTGATTCCACCGGGGGTGCGGTGCGCGTTTTTAAATCAGAACCCCCAAAAACAACATACAAAACTTTCAAATTGAGCACGACAATCAAAGCCCATCAACTTTTCAAGGACGCATAGTCTGATATATGATAATTGATTTTTCCAAGCTATCCCACCAACTCTAAAGAAATTCACAGGGGAGAGAAATACAATAGATTTTAAGGCCTATAGCTGAAGAAGTTCAACCAAATCATTGAAAGTGGCGGTATACAGTGGGAAGACTGCGCTCTTTATATAAACCAAGCGTTAGATGGCCTGGCAAAAGACACATAGGAAAACTTCCAAGAGCTCACCCACACATTTAACATATCATTTAACATTCATTTATTACATATTTAACGAATTTAACATTCAACATGTCTGGAAATGTTGCAGACAAACTTCATAGGAGGAACCAAAATGATAAAAAGTCCACTGAGCCATATGCTTCCCAGATTTGTAAGCTAGTAAACAAAGCTTATCCAGCTGAGAATTATTCCTCTGAGCAAAGAGCTGAAATTTTTTTTGTCACTTCTGAAATGGCCTTAGAGACTCCATCAAGTGAGAACTCAGAATGTTTGATCATCCAAAAATATATGTAGAAGCGATTAGGTTAGCAGTAAGGACAGAAGATTTGTTAAAAGGCAATAAAAATAAAACGTCAGTTCTTGCATATGTAGGTCCCGCGGAATCTTTGCCACATGGTGGGGGTCGACCCTGCTACCGCGGCAGGAGGCGTGCGCGCGGCACTTTTCCGAAGAACAATCCAGCTAGTGAAAACACACAGAATCAAATTGTGGGAGGGTCATTTCAAAACTATCAGGCGAATTCTGCAGAACAACAGGATAATAACCAAAACGCTTTGGGAATGAGACAATGGGCGCCCAAAGACAGACCTATTTGTGACTATTATCTCAGGGTTGGACACACTAGTCGGTTTTGTTGGTAAAAAATGAGCAATAACTGGGGTAATCATGGTAGGCGGTAGAATGTCATCAAATTGTTAATTCAAATCAAATTACAGTAATAACAACACATATGCTAATAATAATAACAATAACAATATGAATATTAATCAAAACGGGTATAATGATGTGAGACAACAAAGTAATTATCAATCTCAAAACAACTAATCCCATCCGCAAAATAAGTTTTTGCAAAGCCAAAATAATTTTTCCAACCAACAAGGTTATTCTCAGAACGTCCATCCTCAACAAGGTATTTTTTCTCAACAAACTTTTAATTATAATAACACAAACCAAAGTACTTATCCAACTCAGGTTATTCAGCGACGCCACTTGGTCCACAAAATCAAGTAGGGGTGCTGTTGCCATCTGACGATTCAGAAGGCTTGAGGGTCATTGGGGTAACAACTGACTTATGGGTTCACCTGTGGTTAGGTTAATTGGTCCAGCTTCTATCCAGGATCAGACAGACAAATATGATATGCCTTATTTCCGGGAAGGAACCCCTTTTGACACCACCCAAAGAGGAAAATCCTTAGAGAACTCAAAAATTGTGGGACCAAGTTGCGCCAACAAACCGATAACTCTAATGTGTACTTATATAGATTCGGTGTCAATAAATCCCTATATATTTGTTCTTTATGCAATGGCGACAACAGTTGGCAAACGCGGCAGAGGTAATCAAGAGGAAAGTACAGACGGTATTAATACAAGCAGTGAGGAGCTAGGGGAAGGGGGGTCCAGGGGAACTACCCCCCTCCTTAAAAAAAATTTACCCAACACACTCAGCCCCTCCGCACAAGCTGAACAAATAAAAAATCCAATATCACAAAATAGCTCACTAAGGAGTAGTTTGTCGTCACCTCCTGCATGTAAGTTACTAACTGTCTCCTCGCCAGATACCAATATAAGGTATCACTTATCATGGAGTCAGTGACCACGTAGGTTGAGTTAGATATTCTCCACAATTTCACAGACTTTTAGATTTGGAGTTTTAGTTCCTCTTGATTTGGTGGGTGTGAATATTGTTGTTGATTTGTTTTCCTGTTCATCTAGGGTGATAGAAACTGCCGGTGTCACATGATATTTTCGCCCCCCTATTTATCGCCGGCCGGCGATTTCCTCATAGCGCGATGCCATGATAATTTCGCCCCCCGGCGATTTCCTCATAGGCTGAGCCATGATATTTTCGCCCCCCCTCATTATATTTTCGCCCCCCTGTAATTTTCATTTTAATAATAAGCGTTTCTTAGTTTTATGGTGTTTTTTTGTAACAAAGTTCTTTTTTTGCATTTAAATGTATTTTTTTATATATTTTTTTACAAAATAATAGGTAAACCAATACTTTTCGTGCGTAAACCAATATTCAATGCACAAAATTTCAAAATTCAAAATTTCTACACCATTATTTCATGTTTTTTTTTTCAAAAATTTTTTTAAATCCTTTAGAATAAAAATTATCAAAAACGCACCGGATTATAGATTTATTATAAGGCGTAAAATATTACAGAATGAATAAGGTTATTATTTTTTTTGAAAACAATACTTTTTATTCCGTGGTTTTTTAATAAACTTTGTTTGGCGACTTAGTCACGTGCGTTGAATCGTTAATCAGATTTAATTTAGCTTATATTTTAGTTTTAACAAAAATTTATAACATAAAAATAAAAGAAAAACATGTGACTTTATATAGTGATGTTTTTTTTATCTATGAGCTCCATAGAAGAACTTGCTTTTGGAACTCCAGATCTTCTGAAACGATAAAAAATAGTCTTAAAAATATATAAGAATAACTGAAGAGATATTTTAAGCTTAAATAAGCCGAAACAAAGCTTCTGTTTTCAAGGCTTCGGATCATCTCCAATAGTGATTTTTCTCAGAGCTCCGATTTTAAGAGCTCCAAAGCAGCCTCGGATTCCGGATCTCTATTTTTAAATTTTATTTTTAATTAATTAAGCACTGATGCCATGGATTATTTTGTGAAAATTTTTTGTTGAAAATTATTTTTTTCAAAATTTTTTTAAAACAATAAAAGTAGTCTTAATATTGCATATAATATTATTTAAAATGTATTTCAAGCTTGAATAGGTCTAAAACCGCTCATTTAAGGGGCTGAGCTTCCGACCTTTCTCCTCTTTAAATAACCAGCTCCAAAGCATGATATTGGAGGGTTGCAACACCACACATTCCCAGGAACCTTGAAGCTATTGTTTATTTGTATGTGTTATTTTTTTGAAAAAGTAAAGCCTTACATTTAAAATTTTTTTGTAGACTTTTATTTCAAAAAAAAATATAAAACCATTCAATTAGTCACAAAAATTATTAAAACATAGTTCAAGGCTAAATAAATTTTAAAATACTTATTTAAAAGGCGAAAGAAACTATACTTTTTTAATAGCTAAAGCTGCGGAGCATGATTTAAGAGAATAATCCAGAACAACTAATTTATTAATTAATGTTTGGAAAAAAATATTTAGAAAGTTCAAAATGTAGATATCTCCTGTTGTTTTTGTTTTTTTAAGCTTTGGTTTTAGAGCAACTAATAATTTTTATATTTGAATTTGCAATGCACTTGTTAAACTTAAAACACTTGATAAAAACTTGTTACACTTGCAGACCTGTGCACTGCCCCCCCGTGTTAAAACGGGGGGGCAATTCCAAAATGGGGGGGCACGGGGAGGGCAACTTTTTTGAAACGGGAGGGGGCAATAAAACGGGGGGGCAAACAGGGGGGAAAGAAAAAGAAAAGAAAAAAAGGAGAAAAAAGAAGTGAAAAGGAAAAAAAGGGACAAAAAAGCGAAATAAGGTAAAAATAGGTCTAAAATGGCTTAAAATACATTGAAATAGGCTAAAAACTGCAAAAAATTCGCGATAATGGCGTCATCATAGGTCAAAAATGGCGTCATAATTTTAGGGTACATTTTCATTTATTTGGCGGGGGGAGGCAATAAAACGGGGGGGGGGGGGGTGGCAAATCCAAAAGGGGGGGGGGCATTTCCAGACCGTGCACAGGTCTGCACTTGTTCGTCACGTAACTTGTTACTTTTGTGCATTACGTAACACATAACAGAATACAAGCTATAATTAACGGGTGGTCAAACTAAATTGTTTTATAATTATAATATGTAAATTTTTATGTTTTTGAATGCATTTGATAGGAAATGGGGGGCAAATTCTTTATAGACGATCAGCCATGAAGGATTCGCCCCCCTGTGAATATTAGAGGGGGGCGAAAATATAATGATGGGGGCGAAAATATCATGGCAAGTGTCTATGAGGAATTCGCCGGGGGGCGAAAATATAATGGCCCTCATTCATGAAGAATTCGCTGGCCGGCGATTTTATCATGGGGGGCGAAAATATTATCCGACACCGGCACTTGGACTGTATTTTCACTGTAGTGTGTGTTTCATTTCTTTTGGTCTTTTGTTGTTTTTGGTTATTTTGTTGCTGTGGTGTTTTTTTTGTTTGGTGGTTTTTGCTAATAATTTGGTGTATAGAAGTGAGCAGTGTTGTTCAACTGGAAGAATTTTGGTTTCTTGGTGGAGATGATTGGCCAAATCCATGCTGTGGTAACCAGTTGCTATACTTAACGCAGCATATTGGGTTGTTTGGTGTTTTTAAAAGTTGGTTTTGGAGAGATTTAGAGACCAGGTTGATGCTGCATAGTTTATTATTGATCGAGCTGTTACTTTGTAGGTGGCGGTAAGGGTTTCTTTTTGTTGGTCCCAGCTGGTGCCAGCTAGGGCTTTGATGATGTTGTTTCTTCTACTAGCTTTGCTGTTGATAAGAATAAATAAATAAATGATTTTATTCGCTTAAAGCCGGACAATACTAAAGCATTTTTATCATAATGCACTTAAATAAACGTGCCCTTTGTTAGTATAAACCTAATTCATTCTTGAATAGTAGTTTAAAATCATATTGAGAAATGATTCTTCAATTATTAATAGCATTAATCATATTCTTAAAACTTGTTACAGTTATTTTTGTCATTTTGATTGATGTTATTTGACTGTTCTTTTTAACCATATTATAAATACAAAGAGTCCATTTTGAATACAAACCGCACAAATTAAGTTTGAATGAATCTCCATTTGATGGTTGTTATATGAGAACCAAAGTTGGGTTTGGGGTCAAAGGTGACGACCACTGTCAAACCAATCTAGAAAACTTATCAGCAGCAGGTTCTGGTAAGTTTTCTAGATCTGTAGTGTAGTTTGATTGCAGGAACTGGAAGGCTGAATGTACACGTTTACTATTGAGAGTTCTGTCTTGTGGAAAGGGATTTTGATGGCATGCATTTTGGCATCTGTCTGTTTTACGTCAGGATCATTCTTGTAGTTGATAGATTTGTGTACTAGTAGTGTCAAACCGCTTTTTTTGTTGTTTCTGTCTTTCTTGATTACTATGTAGTTTGGGAATGCTGGAGTTTTCCTGCTGTTGAAGAGTTTTGTTTCCTGAATAGCTGCAATATGAATACTATACTGATAAAGAAAATAAGATAATTCTTTTGTTTTGTTTGAGATTCCGTTGATATTAAACTAAAAAATGTTGAGATCTTCATCTTTGGTGTTTTGGGTAGGTGTTGCAGAGATTGGGTCTGCTGGTTTAGAAGGCGCAGTCGAGGTGGGAATTTTATTTCATCTTCTTATCTCTTTATTTATCAATGTTTATTTATTTATCAATAAATGTTTTTAATAAAATCTGTTTTCATTCATTATAATAGAATAGAATAAAATTTATTATGTTGCAAAGGTTAAGGTTACATAACGTACTTACAATACAACATAAATATTACAAAAAAGACACATACACTAAGTTTATCAAAGTCAAAAGTTAATAATAAATACATTACATAAACTAAATAGTATTTAAGAATAAAAATATTTTAACACTCATATAAAGCTTTGAATAAACCACAAAATTTGTAAACATATCTTAAAAAATCTTATTTTATCTTAAAAATTATAAATAAGACCAAGATTGATAAATTTAGGAACTTGGACATGAAAAAAAAAATTATTGCAAAAAAGTTAAGGCCAAACATTTGGTTTATTTTCGATTGTAAATTGCAAAACAGTTGGTAATTTTTTCAATAAAACATATTTAGAGACTTAGAAAAAACTATGTCTGAAGCTAAACTGTTCCAAACTTTAAAAAATATTTAGATATGTCAAGACTAACTTTTTGCATATTAAATTTTGAACCATTAGAGCGAGTACTGTTTTTCTTAAAAACTAAAAATTTATCGGTTGAAATGTCCACTGGCTTATTTATTAGTTTATAACAAAGTAAGACATCCATTCGAGTTCTACGAATTTCAAGAGTTTCAAGGTTAAGTTTTTTAAGCGAGTTTCATAGCTTACATATAAAAAACAACATATTTTATACAATCGTCTAGTAAAAATTTGCTAAACTTTTTTAAGACGCGCAATGTTTGTTTTTATAGAAGGATTCTTTCCATACATAAGACTAAAATTCAAGAAGTAGTTGAATAAAAGACGTGTAACCTAAGAGCAACGCAGACATGTTAGTAGTAATAAAAGCGCAAAAAAGAATAGCAATCCTATTTTGCGCCTTACCTGCAACAGAGCAACAGTGTGGAGAAAATTTTAGTTTAGTGTCAATTAAAACACCTAAGTCAGGGATACATTCTATACTATCAATTTCTAAACTTTTAAGCTTATATTTACATTTAGAATTCCTGTAAAAAATGAATGACCTTACATTTATTTATAGCAATGTTGAGTTGCCAGTTTGAAGCCCAGGAGCAAAAATTGCCCAATATTTTTTGAAAATTTTCATGGGTTGCATTTGGCGTCATCGGCAAACAGCTTGACAGACGTTTTGGAATCGAGACAATATGGCAAATCACTAATATAAAACAGAAATAGTAGGGGGTCATGGACGCTGCTATGCGGTACACCGCTTGTTACATGCACATAAATAGATGATACAAACTTGTTGCAAGCTTCAGGAGAGTTATCATTTAAAATTACCTTTTGCCTACGGTTTGTTAAAAAACTTGAAATCCAACTCAAAAGTTCATAGTCAACTCCATAAGCCTTGAGTTTGGCCAGCAGCTTTGGGTGACTGACCGAATCAAAGGCCTTGGAAAAGTCTATGTACATGACGTCAACACATTTCTATTTTCAATAGCTTTTCGCAAGTGTAAATAACAGCTGCAAACCTTCTGATGTACATTTGAGAAAACCAAAATGATCTGGGTGAATTAGGTTTTTGTTTTTATAAATACACTAATAATTTGTCAACGATTATACTGTCCATCACTTTATTCTTATGAATGTTAGTAAAATTGCGCGGTTATTTTGGCGTTGACTACTACAACCCTTTTTAAAAATAGTTAAAATAAAAGCGTCTATCCATGCGTCAGGAACAGTTCCTGATAGCATGGATAATTCAAAGATTTGGCTTGGGGCTCCGAAATTGTAGTGGAAATATTTTTTAATAAAGAGCTGAAAGTTGGTATGGGCTTTGTGCCATTTTGTTTGGTAATTTTTTAAGTTTACATTCAACCAAACCAACAGGAAAACTAACAAAAAAATTTACCATAATAAACCACCATTCTTTTTGGAAAGTATGGTATAAAATTGCTATCAGTAGTAAAAACGCTATAAAATTATTCATTAAATAAATTACATTTTTCAACATTATCAACACACAAGGAACCATCGTCTTTTTTATAGCATCGTTTTAGATCAAAATTTTTTGCTGGTAAAGCGGAAACAAATTGTAAAATCTCCACTATTTAAAGTTACTTTATCAATATTATCGTGAAAGTTTTTAAAAGCATTTCTATAGTGTTTGTCACATTCAGTCCAATTGTTTTTTAACTCGGGCTTTAGCCTAAATTCCCTATGTAAGTTATTCTTTTTGCATTTAAGACGTAAAATAGAATGTGAATACATAAACTTTTTAGGTTCGCTGTGTCTGTACTAGTGATGTTCTTACTCTTTATTATTATGCTCCATAAAAGCTCCGGCCATTAAAGCTGAGGAAGCTCCAAAACTTCTCCCTTTAAATGAGTTATATTAAACTTATTTTACGCTTAAAATACATTAAAAGCTACTCTATCTGCAGTTTTAAAACTGTTTCTAACGTTTTAAATAAATTTAAAAAAAATTAATTTACAAAAAACTTAAAAAAATAATCTGTAGCATCACTCCTTAATTAATTATGAATTTAGTTAAAAATGGGGCAAAACTTCAAGCTCCGGGATTTGCTCCAGAGCTCCTAAAACTGAAGTTCCGCTCTGAAGCTCCGAAGCTTACAGCTCCAGGGCGCACCACTAGTATGCAACATCACAATACAGTTGTAATGCTCACATTTAAATTGATCGTCACACAAAGTCTTTGATTTGTTAAGGTAATGTTGATTAGAATTATGTAGTAATAAATTGTTCTTTACAGTTTTCCAGCTTAAATGAAACGAAAAAACCAAACATTCAGAAATGTGTAGACAATGAGTGCCATCATACTTGCTCTTACAAAAACTACAAATCAGAACTTTCACACGGTTTGTCATTTTTTGTTTTGTTAATTAAAAAATAATATTAAAATAAAAAAAAAATTCATAAATAAAACATAAATAGAATAGTAAGATATCACAAACTAATATGTCTGTAAGAATGATCCGTCCGGATGATTAAAATTTAAGAAGTGGTGGACATTCAAAAAAAAGTCATATCAGCTTAGACAGGTCTCTCACCAAACCACGAAAAAAATAATTTTCATCACTGACGCAATCACTGCAACAAAGCCGAAAAAATTTTGACGCACAAAACAGCAAAGCTTCTTTTTGTGATTAAAAACGCCCTTTTTGGGTGCTTCTAGAACAACCTTTCACAAATATTTTCTAAAATTTCCACATAACCCATAAACACTTATTTGGGAGGCCAGTTTTTATTATTACCTGTCTTCATTGCAGATTTTAATTTTAGTTAAATAAAAAATACAATTACAACAAATATTTGAACACAAACTGACAGTTGTATGTTTTTCAAGGGCAAATTGTATTGCGTCATTTTAAAAATATGGCATAGTCAGTAAAAGGGTGAAATAATTGTTTTTAACTAGCGGATTACAACGGATGTTTTTAACTTATTTTGTGCATAAAAAGTATGAGAACAAAGAGTGCTTTTCCTGTAAGATGTTAAAAAATGATCATTTTCTATTTTTCAGGTAAGTTAAATTCCAGATAATTAGCGAGCTTAATAATCAGAGGGAATTTTTATAAAAGTATTGACTTTTACTTTCCTTAATGCAGTTATTTTTTATGCTATGGATAGAGACGGCATATGACTAATAAAAAAGTAATATATCACAGAGCAACATACGCTGATGATTAAAGAAGTAAACAATGTAGTAGATAATAGTTATTAGGTTTAATGAACTTGGGATGGGAACATGGTTCTAATAATAATAATATTAACAATATATTTTAATAGCAGACTCAAAAAGGCACCCTTCAGTTTAAAAATAGAATGGCATACGACTTAGTGTCTGAAAAAATGACATCACAAGGGTACATTTCTCACAAATAATTAATTAAAATGTGTTTGTATGGAATTTTTATCAAAAACTATTTTTGTGTAGGTTTTAATTTAAATAGGTGCGCTTTAAATTTTTTGATTCAAAACATAAGGTTTCGCCACGCTTCCAAGATATGTGATATTGTCTTTTCTGATCTATTCTTAGTTTTTTTTACAAAAATATGATTTTTTAGAAGATTTTTATTTAAAAATAACTTCCAAAAAACATTATTTTGTTTGTCTTGGCTGTTTATATTTAAAAGTTTACATTTTTTAGATCAAAGAATAGATACCGCCTATACATCTGGTTTTGCTCCTAAAACCACAGCAGAAACCAGAATTCACATTGTAGTCGCAAATTGATGATCAAACGGATTTAATGTTTAAAATTAACCAAGATCTAACGATTTTTTTTCCAAATAACTTTTATTTTATTTTATAATGCAAAACACTTTAAACACAGTTATAAAAACAAGGTACAGAACAGAATTCTCAGCAAGTTAAATTCTAAGCATCTTGTAGTAAGGCTGCATACAAAAAAATATGCGCGAATCTAACAGACTACTGTTTATTTTTAACAAAGTCTTGGAATAAAGTCCTTACTTTTTATTGCGTTTTGTTAAGCATTTTTGAAACCTAGTGGGGTCAAATTAAAAGGCTAAATAGGTAATTAAGTGCAAAAGTATATAATATAACTAAAAATGTGCAACTCATGAAAAATCAGGACAGCATATTCCATTATAATGATATACGTTTAAAATAGGTCATTATAGCCCATCATAAGAACATTCCTATTTTATTAGCATATTCGCCGTTTTAATTTATGCAAATTTCTATTTGCAAATTTCTATTTCAAATTGGATACAGTCCATAGCAGAAATAAAGGTAGTTTTTAAAAGCACTATAATGCCGCCATAATGCTGGCACAGCGCTTAAATGGTTGTGATAAGAGGCGTTTACAAGACTTGTAATATTAGGAGAAATTTGCGAATGGTCTTTAGGCCACTTTCTTTGTGCACCATTTATGCCCGCCCAATTCCGCAAACCTAGATATTTTATTCTTTGATTTAAATAAAATTAGATGCCCTATAGAAATTCTTTTCTAATAAAAAAAAAATATTTGTGAACGTGCTGACCGGTCTGGGTTTTTTCCTTTCTCCCTAATCTAGAATTATAACTACAAAATTTTGAAAAAAATTATAAAATTTTTGTGTTAACAAGACTATTTATCAGTTAATGGCTTTACTGTCATCAACAAGGATGCTATGGGCTTATTTTTGGCTAAGTGAATCGCAGATTTAGCCTAAATTTAGCCAAAAAAAAGAATATAAAACTGATTCTGTTTTCTTAAATTTCTTTTGCCTTGATGTCTCGATTCTTTGCCAAGTACGTATATTTACACAGGGTTTAAACCAAAAATGCCCAATGTTCTCTGTGCAAACTGTACTTTATCGATCGATAAAACTCCTATTCCTTGTGGATTCTGCAAAAACGCACTATTTGCACACAACGTGTGTTGGGCTCGGGCCAGCAGATATTAAGAAGTTAACGTGCCCAATTGTGTGTTCTTTGTGCGAAAAATCTTTTCAGAAAAAATCGGACAGTGTTCACGATGAACAATTAGTGGACAGTAAATTGATTAGCGTTGATACCAAGCTTGATATGCTTGTATCTGCTTTTACTGGGGATTTGGAAAGCCCCGATAACGCTGATGTTTCCGACTCCATCATTGAAGATCCGTTGGAAATTCCGTCCGAAAATGATACACCGTTTGTCCTTGTTAAGAATAAGCGGAAAACAAGAAAAAACACTCATGTGCCGTTATTTCACAGTATTTCAAATGCAGTTGCCGAAAAAATCTCAGAAAACAGTCTGAAAGCAGACAACTCCAAGTTTCTGGTCATTTTTGGACTTGATGAATCTGGGAATGATCAGACTATTGTCCAAAATCTCGTGAATACCTTGACGCCTCAGGGTATGGTCTGTCCAATTGTTGCCGACGTATTCTGTATTGGGTTGAAAACCGATCCTCCGGCCAAATATCCTAGGCTTTTAAAAGCTCAGTTTACGCGCAGCGCCAAACGCGACCTTATTTTAGCCAGTCCTGGTCTCGTGTAAAGCCCATTTCAAACGATTCATCGTTCGGAACGTTTTTGGAACGATTTGCCGTTCGACCATTGACACAGCGTTTGAAAGAAAAAAGCGCGCAAGGCTGAAAAATGTTAGTCGCGTATTTCCTATACACAGGGCGTGCTTATTTGCGGCCATTAATAAAACACGGAGTGGAAAAATTATTACCGCACATTAAGTTATTATCATGGGTGGCGCGGGAGCGCCAAGGGGCGATTTAGCCCCATGGCGCCGCGCCAACCATTATTAAAGAACGTGGGTAAATTTTGAAATTCAGAACCTTCTTCTTCTTCTCCTTCTTCTTCTTCTTCTTCTTCTTCTTCTTCTTCTTCTTATTATTATTATTATTATTATTATTATTATTCCAATGCTCCATCCTTAAAAGCGATATTCCTCATTCGTTATTGGTTGATCAAAAATAAACATGGGCTCATAAAAAAGAAGAATGAATTACGCAACTTTCTTAGGAAGCACTTTTTTGATTTGGGTCCTTGTTATCGATTTATTGATCAAAATAAAAAATTTGAAAAATAGACAAATAAAAACTCCCAACCGCACAATAACAGCCTTTTGGCAACAATAAGGATTGCACAAAACAGAAAACCAACATCCCCTCATAAAAACCGCACAAAAAAAAGCAGACGAACGGAACCAAACCCCAGCGCCATCTGCTTCAACCGCGCGGAAACGGGGAAAAACAACAAAGTACTTTTTTTAATTCTTGCATTACTGATGACAAAATTAATTCAAAGTTTTATTTATCAAAAAATAATAATAAGCGTTGGTGGCGCGGGAGCACCACGCGTAGGTAGGTAATCATCGGTGGTGCGGGGGTGCCACACTGCAATTTAACCCACCGCACCAACTATACTTAGAGAACGTGATAATTGCAATAAGACATAAGGTAAAAACGTTTATTGAATACATATAAGCTTTCGGATTTATTTCTAAAATCCATCATCAGATAAAACATGACATCTAAAATTGCAAAAAAACGCATTAAGCAGAGCATAGAATTAATCGCAATAAAAAAAATGGAGAAAATACTAAAATAAGTTACAAAAAGCGGAAAATTACAGGATAAAATAATAAAACACGCGAAGAAGTATAAATAAGTTACACAAAAGGTGAGGAAAAATATATAATAAAAAGATAAAACACGCAAGGAATACTTATAAAAACATTTAAAAACATAATAGTTCCACACTGGCAATATTTTGGTTTAAAACAGGTTTAATTTTTCCTATACATAAACTTTCCTTAACCTTAAGATAAAACTGACTAGGATCTGAGGACACAACTTTAAAATTTTTAAAACTAGGCTTAACAACTAAATCTTTAGAAGATAAAATATGATCAAACACGGCAGAAGGTTTAGGTAAAACAGGACGATTAGTCCTTGCCGAAATGCCAATATGCTCCGAAATTCGAATGCCAAGGTGCCTAGTTGTGAGGCCTATATACATAGCATTGCAGCTATGACACTGAAATTTGTAAACGACATTCGATTTCAGTTCTATTGGCATTTTATCCTTAAAACTAAAAAAGTTTGAAACACGCCTAGTACATTTAAAAACAATCCTAAAATTAACTTGCGGTAAATGACGGTTAAAAATTTTTCTAAGACGATTATTTACACGCATTGAATGAAAACCTGTAAATGGTAAAACAATACACACTGGCATTCTGTCAGCACAGCTGACCGTTGAAGTACCTTTTACGCATAAAACCTTATTTAAGAATTTCTTAACACAACAATCTATAAAACGAATAGGATATGCATTTTTACACAAAAAAACCTTAAGTTTACGTAAATCAGCATCAAAATTAATATAACTGCTAGATAAATGAAACGACATATATAAAAGAGATAAAACAAGGTTGAACTTGTGAGAATTAGGCATAAAACTATTAAAATTAGAATAAACACCGCTAAAACTTGGCTTTCTATATACAGAAGTATTAAAACTTTTATTATCTTTACTAATTAACAAATCCAGAAACGGTAAAGCATCTTCAAATTCTTCTTCGTAAGTGAACTCAATAGAACTATGCTTAGAATTTAAGAATTCCTTAAAACGACTAACATGAGATTTATGACGAAAAATTATAAAACAGTCATCTACGTATCGGCGGTAAAAAATAGGTTTGAACTCTGCGGGACAGTTTTGGAGCCATTTCCGTTCGTGAAAACATAAAAAAGCGTTTGCTAGCGTGGGGCCTAAAGGGGAACCCATTGCAACTCCGTCGACTTGACGATAAAGCTTGGAGTCAAAGATAAAAACATTGTTTTCCGCAGCTAGTGTAATGATATCAGTTAAATCCTTTTGTGAATTAAAACTTTCAGGACAAGCAGGAGTGTTAAAAATTTGTTCAGTACAAATATCTATTGCTTCTTTGAGAGGGACATTGGTAAAAAGCGATTTAATATCAAAACTGGCTAAATGTAGTTGATCAAACGGAATTTGAGGAAAAGATAATGAAGATAGTTCTTTGGCAAAAGAAAAAGAATCCGTTACAGTATATTCGTTAACTGTTGATGATGATAAAATGGGAACTAAAAATTTTGCGAGTTTAAAAGTGGCAGTCCCTATTGATGATAAAATCGGTCGTAACGGAACATTAGGTTTGTGAACTTTCGCTAAGCCGTATAAACGTCCAGGTTGGGAGCCCGATGGTAGCAGTTTAGAGTAAAGGTCCTGAGTAGAACAACCGCGCTTATAAAAATTGCGTAACACTGATTTAATTTTTTCCTCATGATTAAGTATGAAATTAAAACGGTTAATCGTCCTGTTTTACCTAAACCTTCTGCCGTGTTTGATCATATTTTATCTTGTAAAGATTTAGTTGTTAAGCCTAGTTTTAAAAATTTTAAAGTTGTGTCCTCAGATCCTAGTGAGTTTTATCTTAAGGTTAAGGAAAGTTTATGTATAGGAAAAATTAAACCTGTTTTAAACCAAAATATTGCCAGTGTGGAACTATTATGTTTTTAAATGTTTTTATAAGTATTCCTTGCGTGTTTTATCTTTTTATTATATATTTTTCCTCACCTTTTGTGTAACTTATTTATACTTCTTCGCGTGTTTTATTATTTTATCCTGTAATTTTCCGCTTTTTGTAACTTATTTTAGTATTTTCTCCATTTTTTTTATTGCGATTAATTCTATGCTCTGCTTAATGCGTTTTTTTGCAATTTTAGATGTCATGTTTTATCTGATGATGGATTTTAGAAATAAATCCGAAAGCTTATATGTATTCAATAAACGTTTTTACCTTATGTCTTATTGCAATTATCAAAATTCGTTTCCCAAATGGAAAGTCAATTGCTACAATAATTAGAGAACGTGAGTAAATTTTGTAATTCATTTCATCATTTTCTTACTATTATTATTTTTACTGTAGAATTATAATTGCAATCATTGGCGCACGGCATCGCGACAACTATAATTAGAGAACGTAGGTAAACTTTGTTTGGAGCGCCACTGCACCGCACTAACTATAATTCAACGTGGGTAAATTTTGTAATTTAAATTCATCATCTTCTTTTTATTATTTTTTATTTAAAAAAGTATATCTCGGCAACGGAATGATTATAAACATATGTCATTGCGCAGCTAAAACTATAGTTTATTAGGCTATTTTTTTAATTTAATTCAAAAAAAGTGGTAAACTAGCCTTGAAAAATGCTCTAAGAATAGAGCAGGAAAAAAGGGCGATTTTTCCCCGGTCGTATGTTTAGACAGAAAAGATGTGGACTAGTCTAAGATGGACATTATGTGGACTATAGAAAATTTGCATTTGGTTTGGGCAGCTGCTCACTAAATAAAAATTTCTACCATACGATAATGATTTGTTTAGACATTGATCTAATCACACAGCACTGTTGCATTTTTTTTAGTTTGAAATTTTTTTTAGTCAGTCAATTGAAAAAATTATACTCACAGCAATCTTTGACAAGCGCGAAATCTCCACTTTTTCAAATTTATAGCTGTTTCTTACACATACAAATATAACCTTCAAATTGAAAAAGTGGCGATTTCGCGCTTGTCAAAGATTGCTGTGAGTATAGTTTATTCAATTGACTATTCATCAAACTAAAAAATGCAACAGTGCTGTGTGATTAGATCAATGTATAAACAAATCATTATCGTATGGTAGAAATGTTTATTTAGTGAGCAGCTGCCCCAAACCAAATGCAAATTTTCTATAGTCCACATAATGTCCATTTCAGACTAGTCCACATCTTTTCTGTCTAAACATACGCCCGGGGAAAAATCGTCCCTTTTTCCTGCTCTATTCTTAGAGCATTTTTCAAGGCTAGTTTTAAGCGTGTTAAAAAAATGTAATTATGTTTTAAATAAAATATGCTTATTTATATTCCAAATGTAGTTTCTTTGCCAAAAATTATTTAAAACATGTTTAATACACACAAACGTAATAAATTAAATATTTTATTGTATTGTAAATAGGGTAGTGCATTTAATTTTGGCACTTTTTTGTTTTTCCAATGTAACTTTTCACTGTATGGCCCGATTTTCATGTTTGATAGCTCATTTTGAAGCTTTTACGATACTGTGTTGCGTCACAATAGTTTCATTGTATGAAAATAGTTTTTTTTACTTAATTAAATTAGTTTCTAAAAAAATGGTAAATTTCCGAAATTAAATGTATGCATTTAATTTCAGCACTTTACAAACAATCGATTGTTTCTCAGTCAAAAAATCATCATTTTCAAAAATTTAAAAACCTATCATTATCTCCAGACAGTCTTCTTTAATTTAAGCTTCTACTTTTTGTTCAACGTGTAACTGGAAAAAAGTTACAGCTAAAATGCCAAATGGTATCAAAATGAGCAAAATTTGGGAAAAAAGTGCATTTAATTTCGGCACTTTTTAAAAGGAACCCCTTAATCGAGTTTAAGTGCAGTGCTATGACCCCTACACACTTCAACGTTGTCTTTTAACTATTTACAACTACAATTTAACACCCGACCACTTAATTCAACCGTTTTTACCTACAGCAATATGTGTGCCGAAATTAAACTATTTTATTTTATAACGATTGCTCACCACAGACGTAACGTAGAACCACGGGGACTAAAAATTCGGAAAATAGACTAAATTTTACCAGGACAGTTTAATTTTTAAACCAATTTATTGCGTAATCATGAAATGCCGATGTTCTAAAAACGAGTAACAATTTTATTTTTTATAAATCACACAATTTCATATGAAAATATCATAGCATAACAAATAAAAAGTTTATGACAGTCATCTACATATAATTAGCTTTCATTATAGCTATCAAACATCGTATTCCGTCCAGGATTACCAATGATATAGTCCAAAATCAAAAATGCCCGATTGGGAAAAGTGCCGAAATTAAATGCACTACCCTATTAAATATTAAATTAAAAATATTGTACCAAAATAGTAAATAGAAAAATGTTTATCAACTGTTTTTTACACATAAATTTAACATCGTCTCAAAAGGTCAATTTATTTGAAAAATTCTAGTGTTTAAAAGTCATTAACAAAATTATGGTTATCTTTAACGCACATTTGTTTTGTTTGGAAAAAATATCTGAAACAAGTTTGATAAACTGTTAATAAAACAATACACTTATATGGTTTGTCCTTAAAAAGATTTAATCAATATTAAATAGTCAAAAAAAAATTGAATATCATATTGAAAAAAATTAAAGTGCCAAAAAATTTTCTTGATTCCACGTGGTATATTCTGGTTCATCGTTTCAATTGTTCCCTGATACCAAGTTGTTTTAAATTTGTTTTCAATGCTTTTCAATTTTATTTAAAACATAATAAGATTTTTTTTAACACGCTTATAAAACCTAATGTGCAGTAATAATGTTTTCCACTCGCGTGTTATTAACGGCCGCAAATCAGCGCGCTCTGTGTATAGGAAATACGCGACTAATATTTTTAAGCCTTGCGCGCTATTTTCTTTTAAACGCTGTGTCGATTGTCCAACGGCAAATCGTTCCAAAAACGTTCCGAACGATGAATCGTTTGAAATGGGCTTTACACGAGACCAGGACTGTACAAGCTTAAAAACTCATGTCAATATTCCAATGTATACGTCAGGGCTTCCTATACTGAAGCCCAGCGATCAAGAGTGAAAGAACTGTACCAAACCAGAGATAAGAAGAATACATTGGAGAAAACCAAAGACTCAGATGAACAGAAAGAATACGCGGTTTACAGACGGGGAAACGACCCAGATGATTGGTTTATTTGTCAAAAATGCAAAATTCAGGAGTTCAATGATAAATTTCGTAAGTCTGTCGCAAATCCTCCGAAATATACTAAAAAAAACTAAGTGAGGCAAGCACACTTCTATTTTTTAAGGACAAAAATTTTTTTCTAATGACAAAAAAACAGTTTTACTTGTAAATTGTTAAATGTAAGGTCTTTGGCAAATAAAATTGATAACTTACAATTACTTCTTAAAAGCCAAATATACGATGTTCTTATTTTTACTGAATCTCATTTATCACCTGAAATACCAGATTCTGTTTTTATACAAAATGAAAAATATGCAATGCACAGATTTGACCAAAATAGGTATGGAGGAGGAATTGCTATATTTGTTAAATCGCATATAGTAAATTGCATACGAATACTTTTACCGACAGAATATAATGATATTGAATATATTTGTTTAGATATTTATGCAAATAAGCAAACTTGTTACAGAGTTCTAGCCGTTTATTTTCCTCCGTGCAATACTAACAATATAAAAATCATCAAAACTCTGTGTAGCCTTTTTGATTTTGTTTCAAACTCCAAAAAACCAATAATTATTGGTTGTAATAATAATAATAATATCATTGTTGTTTGTTTTTTGATCGTATATTTCTAGAATAAACTTTGATGATGATGATGATGATTATTTGTGGTGACTTTAACTTTACTAAAATTAACTGGTCAATTCCAGTTAGCAAAGGAAACCAGTGCAGTATCAAGTTTGTAAATGCATGTCTTAAAAATAATTTAACCCAGTTTGTAAAAGAACCTACACGCAATGAAAATTGTTTAGATCTTGTTTTATGTAATTCGTCAAATTTAGTCAGGTCGATAAATGTTACTGACCCTATAACTAAAAATTGTGATCACGACCCAATCGATTTTAATTTGAATATTTCTAAAAACAACAATATAACAAACAAAGTCATTCCGAATTTTAAGAAAGCAAATGTAAACGAAATTAAGAAATATTTAGCTAAAACCAACTGGCTAAAATTAGCATCTGATTGTAAAAAATTTGATGGGACTCGCGATGTTGAAAAATTTTTTAAAGGTTTCGGAAGAGTTAAACTATTGTATTGATACTTTTGTATCAAAAACTGTAAAACGGCCTTCGAAATTCCGTTTTCCGAAATTTATCCAAAAATTAGCCAATGAAAAACTCAAAATTCACCGTCAAAAAAAAGAAATCCACAATTTAAAGAAAAATATAAGTCCTGTTGTCAAAAATATGATAATGCTGTCAAAAAATATTTTGAAGACAAAGAAATCAGTATTATCGAGTCAAACAATGTTAATGCGTTTTTCAATTATGCAAATTCTAAAACAAAAAATAAACCTTGTATCCCTCCGATTAAAAAGGAAAACGGCCAATATGCTATGGATGATAAAGAAAAATCCGAAATTTTTAGGGAGTTTTTTGCAAATGTGTTTACTGACGATAGTAACAAAAGCCCAATTTTTCCCCAAAAAGTGCCAAATAATATTGGTCTTCATACAGTAAAATTTCCGCATGATAAAATAATAAAAGCAATACAAAAACTACCAAACAAACTGTCACGATCACCAGACGGCTTTCCGGCCTTTTTCCTTAAAATGATTGATTCTAAATCTGCTTTACCCCCTGCAGATTTTATATGAAATGAGTATGCAAGTTGGGGTCTTACCAAATATTTGGCTTACAGCAATAATAAGCCCAATTTTTAAAAAAAG